>WNWU01012307.1:0-53323 GCA_012654045.1 Ptyas mucosa
TTTATTTTATTTTATTTTATTTTATTTTATTTTATTTTATTTTATTTTATTTATTTATTTATTTTATTTAGTTATTTATTTCTGCCTGCCTGCTCCTCCTTTATTATTTTTACAAATATCTCAAGGTGGCAAATATGTCCACCACAATTTCCTCCTCCTATTTTCCCCACAGCAATAAGAGGTGGGTTGGGCTGATAGAGAGTGATTGGCCAAAGTCACCCAGTCACCTTTCCTGCCTAAGGTGAGACTAGAACTCACCATCTCTTGATGATTTGCCCAAAATTCCCAGCTGGTTTTTGTGCCTAAGGCAGAACTAGAACTCACCGTCTCCTGGTGATTGTTCCAAAGTCACCCAGCCAGCTTTCATGCCTAAAGTGAGATTAAAACTCTCACCATCTCCTTGTGATTGGCCCAAAGTTACCCAACTGGCTTTCATGCCTAAGGCAGTACTACAATTCACTGCCTCATGGTGATTGGTCCAAAGTCACCCAACTGACTTTCATGCCTAAGGTGGGACTAAAACTCAGAATCTCCCGCTTTCTAGCCTGGTGTCTTAACCAGTAGTCTAACCTGTAATGAGCTTCACTTTAAAAAAAAAAATGGCTAGCAGGCCAGGTATGGATTCTTTATTAAATTTTTATGCTGTGGAGGTGGGATCTTCTCCTAATCTACTAGCCACCTCCAAAGTAGGATGCCCCTTCAGTATCCCAGGCCAATAGGGTGGGTTCAAATGTTACCTCGAGGGGTGTTAGGTGCAAAAGATTAGGTCCACATGTGAAAGTTCAATTAAAGCGATTTATTACTAAATGCCTATGCACAGGAATTTTCTCAAGTGATTGTTTGCTGAAAGTCTATGCACAGGAATCTTTCAACTAAACTGATTTATTGCTAAAAGATTGTGCACAGAAATCTTTCAACTAAACTGATCGATTGATGAAAGTGTATGTGCAGGAATCTTCAACTAAACTGATTTATTGCTGAAAACCTATGAACAGAAATCTTCTCAACCACCTACTAGGTCCTCAAAGAGCCATTTGGACCCATTTCCCACAGAAAAGAAAACACCAGAAGCCACAAAACCTGGGTGGGCGTGGCCAACTCGACGTCACTCATTCCCACCCAGTCACATCACACACACACACACACCCGCCACACGGAGCATTGGTCGCTCAGGGAGGTGCGTTACTTTCTCTCCGCCCCGAGACACTGGCCCGGCCCTGCTGCAGCCAATGCTCCACGTTGTAATGGGCTCCAGGAGGAGCAGGGGACGCTGTCTCCCCCATTGTGAAGTGCGTTATATTTAAGTGTGCTGCGCAAGGCGCTGCAATAGCAGCAAGCAGGCCATGGAGGTGGCGAGAGCACCAGCGTCAGCCGCAGCTGGGCCTGGCCAGTGTCTCAGGGCAGAGAGAAAGTCACGCGTCTCCCCGAGCAACCAAGGTGTGTGCAGCACCAACAAGGGCCGGAAGAAAAGGCAAGTACAGGGCCGCTTCGTTCCTGCTCTGGAATATGGAGCAAGTCTCCATCCGCCGCCATTGCCCTTACCTTCTCAGGTGAGGAGTGACTGGGAGGGAAGGGTGAAGGGCGGGGCCAGCCAGTGGTGGGATCTGGTTTGGCAGGAAGCCACAGCAAGGGCCCCAAAGAGCTGCAGGTTGCCGACATCCGTACTAGGAGTTAGCTAAGGGTCAACAGAATTGAAGGGGAGTTGGACTTAGCATGCTTATGGCTACATAAGGATTCTAGGCTGATGCCTCTTTTCACCCCACCCCCACCCCCCAATTCTGCCACTCCTTCTCCTGCAAGGGGCATAAAATTCCAAAGGGCAAGAGCCCAGGCAGAACAGACTCTTCTCCTTGACCCCACCAACAGGAATTCCTTGGCTGCCGGGATCTGGATCATGCCCTTTCTGATAGAGCGAGTGGGATGGGATTCAGCTATCCCATAGACCCTAAAGTGTTGGACCTGAGAGAGTGAGAATGGGGTGGATCATTACAACTCTATCCTGTACTTTTGACTTGCTCAGGGATCTCTAGTGAGAAAAAAGAAAGAGCTGGAGGGGTATACTGTTCAGATCCAATGAGGGGAAAATGCTTTGGATCTGGTGTGAATTTACTTGTGTGTCTGACAGCTCATTAAAGTAGCTGTATCTTTTTTGTGGGTTCATGTGTCTGCAGAATTTCGATCAGGTGTAAATTTACTCATGGTGTCTGATGGCTCGTTAAAATAGCTACATCTTTTTAGTGGGTTCATGTGGCCACAGAATTCCACCTGCAGTCAGTACATACAACACAACTGGAAGCGGTGACTTCACACTGTTATGAAGGTAAAACAGCATGTCCACTGAACACGGAACCTTACTGAGGTTCTTGAAAAGTTTGGCCTTAACATAAGACTCTGAGGTTAAGAGAGGGCAAAATAATTGGGTCAGGTTTGTTTATCCTGGTCAAAAGAAAATTTTCCTGAATTTTTTAGTCAATGTAACATGATCTCCCTAGAAAAAAGAGTAAGTTGCACCGGGACATCAAACGGATGCTGTGTGAATGTCCAATGGTTTCCAAAGAAGAACTAGCCCAGGGAGTGGTGGCGTGCAGAGAGGACTGTCTGAACCGTCTGCTGATGATCGAATGGTAAACCCCGTCTTGCAGTCCTTTTTAATGCCATGTAGGGAGAAAAACATCGCAAAATGGAATCTGTTTTCTGACGGTTAAAAGTTGCATGCACTCAGTGTTTTTATTTTAACAGTGGACATTGGTGGATGATGAACACATGACATTTTTTCCCTTTTCCTTTGTTACGAGTTGTGTGGTTTATATCATATTGCTAATTTTTGCCTAAAAACAAGTGTAGTGAGTTGATAGACTTTCATTGTACAGGTGGTCCTCAACTTACAACCGTAATTGAGCTCAAAATCACAGTTGTAAGTAATGCTGGTCATTAATTGAGTCACCATGTGCCCATATGCCTGATTTTATGACCTTTTTTGTGGCGGTTGTTAAGCAAAACATTTATCCACAATGGGTTGGAGGTTTTTTTGCCAAAAATGAGAAGTAAATAGCAATAGCACTTAGACTTATATATCACTTTACAGTGCTTTACAGCCCTCTCTAAGCGGTTTACAGAGTCAACATATTTCCCCCAACAATTTGCTCCTCATTTTACCCACCTTGGAAGGATGGAAGGCTGAGTCAACCTTGAGCCTGGTGAGATTTGAACTGTCAAATTGCAGGCAGCCGGCAGGCAGCAGAAGTGCACTGCACCACCGAGGCTCATAAATACTGATTTTTAGCAAAAAGAACCCTATTGTGAATCATAGTCATGGTGCAAACAGCCGTAAATGTGGTCCAGTTGTTGAGTGCCCTAAATGCAGTCGTGTGACCAGTAGGAGGATGGGTGTCAAAGCTTCAAATCCGGGTCTTAAGCAGACCTAGGGAGGTATGTCACTAAGTGACCAGTCGTAACTTGAGGACTACCTGTATTGATATGATTAAAACTTTTCCCCAATTTTTGTTTGTTTATTTGTCTCTTGCCTTTGTGCGTCTCCCAGCTTTATGTTCAGAGGTAACTTCCTTAGAAGTAGGATCTCGCTGCTAAGAGTGTCAAAGAAAAGGCCAATCTTATCTCTGTAGGGATGATGTTCCACAGGGAAGGAGCCACCACAAAGAAGGCCCTTCTTCTGGCTCCCACCAGATGGACCTCCTTAAGAGAGGGGACCCATAACATCTCCTCCCTCCCCACTATGGTGGGTCAGGTAGATGTAACTGGGAAAAGATGGTCCTTCAAATAATGGACGGAGCCACCACAGAGAAGGCCCTTCTTTTTGGTTCCACCAGATGGACCTCCTTAAGAGAGGAGATCCATAACATCCCCTTCCTTCCTGCTGTGGTGGGTCAAATGGAAATAACTGGGAAAAGATGGTCCTTCAAGCAACAGTGAGAGAGCCACCACAGAGAAGGCCCTTCTTGGTTCCACCAGATGGACCTCCTTAGGAGAAGAGCATCCTAACGTTCTGTGCCTCCCTGCTCTGGTGGTTTGGGTGGATGTAAATGGGAAAAGATGGCCCTTCAACAACAGAGAGACAGCCACCATGGAGAAGACCCTTCTTCTGGGTCCTACCAGATGGACTTACTTAAGAGAGGGGACCCTTTCTCTATGCTGATGGGTCAGATGGGATATAACTGAGTAAAGATAGTCCTTCAAATAACAGGGAGGGAGCCACCACAGAGAAGGCCCTTCTTGGTCCCACCAGATGGACTTCCTTAAGAAAGGGGACCCATAACATCTCCTGCCTCCCTGCTGTGGTGGGTCAGCTAGATATGACCGGGAATATAAGCCATGGAGCCATTCTGCACATGGTCCAATGCACCTGTCAACTTGGTCTCTGTTGTTTAGTTCCTCAAGGTGTCCCAATGGAGAGCATTGTTCAAATCAGCAGTTTCAGAGGAAGCAACACGCAGATGTGGAAGTCATCCTGACGGAGAAGAAAGGCTGGGGGCTCAGAGCGGCCAAGGACCTCCCTTCGTAAGGCTTCATCAAACATGGTCATTTTTGAGGAGCACAGAAATTTTGCAAAAAGAAAGTGGTCCTAGCTCTGTGGTCCTGGGGTGGATTCTTAGCCATACTTGTGCCTTCATGATTCTATGAATCATGGATTCTTACGATTTTATTGATGTATTTGTATCCCGCCTTTAGTATTTGTACAAAAATTCAAGACAATGAACGTACCTAATATTCCTTCTTTCTCCTATTTTTCCCACAACAACCCTGTCAGGTGGGTTGGGAGAGAAGGACTGGCCCAAAGTCACTCAGGTGGTTTTGATGCCTAAGGTGGAACTAGAACTCACCATCGCCTGGTGATTGACCCAATGTCACCCAGCCAGCTTTCATGCCTAAAACAGGACTAGAGCTCACTGTCTCCTGGTGATTGGCCCAAAGTCATCCAGTGGCTTTTGCACCTAAGGTGGGACTTGAACTCACTGTCTCCTGCTTTCTAGCCTGGTACCTTAATCACTAGACCCATGATGGCACACCAGTCGTCGCACCAGCCCAGCTCCACTGCGCATGTGCGTGCGCGCCTCCCGCCAGCCAGTTGGTCTTCAGGTCTCTGCCACGCATACGCAGGGGGCGGGGTGCATGCGCAGGGGGGTGCAGGTTGGTGCAGGAGGCTTTCCAGGCCCAAAACGGGGCACGGGTACAACCCCCTGCACCCCGTTTTGGGCCTGGAAAGCCGCCTGCACCAACCTGGAAGCCAAAACTGGGCGGGAGCGGGGCATGTGTGAGGGACGTGCGTGCATGCACGGGAGCAGGGCGCATGCGCAGGGAGGCACTTGTATTGCATTTCGGGGGTTAGGGCACACGTGTGCCTGCTTTGGGCACTCGGCACCAAAAAGGTTAACCATCACTGCACTAGACCAAATGGGAAGAAGACACCATGATGAAACTCTGCAACCATGCCAAGGCTCCAGAATCTGATCGAGGCTGTCCTCCCCACCCCAAACAATTACTAAAACCAGAAGTTAACAAGGTTAAAATGAAACATCTTCAAACCAACCCTTGTTCCTCCTCCTGTCTTCCTCTCAAGAAGGAACATAGTAAATACAGGTAGTCCTCGAGTTACAATTATTCATTTAGTGATCGTTCGAAGTAACGCAACTGAAAAAAGTGACATGACTGTTTTTCACACTGATGACTGACTTACACCCCCATGATCGTGATAAAAAATCAGATGCTTGGCAACTCATAATTATGATAGTTTCAGAGTCCTGGGGTCATATGATCACCTTTTGCAACCTGATGAGCAAAATCAATGGGGAAGCCAGATTTACTTAACAACCATATCACTAACAACACCTGCAGTGATTCACTTAACAACAGTTGCCAAAAACATTGTAAAATGGGGCAAAAGTCACTTCACAACTGCTTCGCTTAGTAATGGAAATTTTGGGCTTGATTGTGGTTGTAAGTCGGGGACTACCTGTTCTAGGAGAAACTTGGAGCAGTGATTGTCTTCAAGGCAGCAAATTTGTCTGGGAGCACCACCATCCCCCCCCCCCCCACCGACTCAGTTGTGGGTCAAAGCCCAGGTATTGCTTTGTCGTAGTTGTGCGTTTGTGCCTTTTTTCATCTTTTTGTCTGTTTCGTCTTTCTTAGTAACACCTTTGTCCTTGAGTACTGTGGAGAAGTCCTGGATCACAAAGAATTCAAAACTCGAGTGAAAGAATATGCACGAAACAAGAACATCCATTATTACTTCATGGCCTTGAAAAACAATGAAGTGAGTGTCAATATTCATGGTAAAAAATTAGGGATCACATCCTACACCGTTGTTTGTAGCATGAATAAAACACGGTGTTTTAAACCATGTTTAAATTAAACGGGGTGGGATAGGATTGTGTGCAACGCAGAGGACAGGATTGCATGTAAATTCTCCCCTTTTTTTCATATGACTTCTAAATGCAGTAAATATTTGTAGCAATATTGTGCTACAGTAATTGAAAGAGTAATAATTATTCAAAGCATGTCCCATGAGATTCTTATTTGTGTTTGTGCGTTCTAGTGTGGTTAACTTGCTATAGGTCGACCACACTAAAACCCACAAACACAAATAAGAATCTCATGGGACATGCTTTGAATAATTGAGATTCTTATTTGTGTTTGTGCGTTTTAGTGTGGTCGACCTATAGTAAGTCAATCAAACAGAGCTTCAGACTTTAAACTGAACAGAATTAACAACGTGCCTTTGCTGCTCTTTTAAGTCTTACGGGAGGGGCCAATCATTTCCAAGCCCTACTCCAGAGTCCCTTTTGTTTTAACTGTTCTTGCCTTCTGGCAGCTCTGCGCATGCATGCACTGGGAACAGGCTCCCCCTGTTCCTCTGCCTCGCTGAGGTCCGACTCTGGAGGTTCCGGAGGCAGCATGTACCTCCCAGATGGCCCTTTCTCTGCCTCCGATGCAGAGCCCTCATCCGAGCCTTCCCCAGACTCCAGGACTGGCCCATGTTCCTCCCCAGCCTCCTCACTGTCCGACACTGCTGCCAGCTCCGCAGGCTGCTGGCGGACCACAATAGGTACGTGCTGCCTCCGGAACCTCCCGAGTCGGACCACAGCGAGGCAGAGGAACAGGGGGAGCCTGTTCCCAGTGTGCGCATGCGCAGAGCTGCCAGAAGGCAAGAACAGTTAAAACAAAAAGGACGACTCTGGAGTAGGGCTTGGAGATGATTGGCCCCTCCCATAAGACTTAAAAGAGGAGCAAAGGCACTTTGCCTTTGCAGGAAGCAACGTTGTTCAGTTGTTCAGTTTAAAGTCTGAAGCTCTGTTTGATTCTGGACTCCGTGTGGCTTTGCCAATTAGGTCTTTGGCAGCGTGTCAAGGGAGTTAAAGGTGGGTGATTATCAGCCTTATCCCGAAAGACTCTTTACAACTATTTGCGACTCATCTGTGAATGAACAGAATTCACAGCTGTTGCAATAAAAGAGGTTTTTGGGACTACTCGTGTTTTACTGACTCAGGAAGCCTAGGTCAGAACACTTGGCACCCAGCATATATTTACGACTATTTCAGCATCCCTGGGTCACGTGATCATCATTTGCAACCTTCCCAGCCGGCTTCTGATAATTAAATCCGGGAGAAGCCAGATTCACATGATTCATTTAATTGCAGTTAATTGCTTAACAGCCATGGCCAGAAAGGTTATAAAATAGGCGTGACTCACTTAACAACCACCTTAGCAATGGAAATTCTGGTCCCAATTGTGGTCATAAATCAAGGACTACCCATATACAGAATCTCTGGGCAGTAGTAGTTGTCACTGTTTTTTACAGTGGAACCGGCATGCAAATTGATAGCAACTTACGTAGATGTGTGTGTTTTTGTCTGTTTTGTTATTTTTTTTAATGCAAGATAAGTTGTCTCTTTTTTTAAAAAAAGAGGTACAGGTAGTCCTCGCTTAACCATGATGGACTGGAGATGCCCATTGCTAAGCGATGCAGTCATAAAATGTGATGTCATGTGACCATGCTGACTCTCAACAATTCCAAGATTTCCAGTTTCCGTTGTTAAGCGAATCTTGTCTGGCTGTTAAGAGAAGACATCTCGTAACTGTGACTCACAATTTCCTGCTGGCTTCCCCACTGACTTTGCTTGACAAAAACCAGCAGGAGAGATTACAAATCAGCTATCAGTCCTACTTCTTCAGTGCCATCATATCTTTGAATGGTCACAGAACAAGTGGTCGTTAAGCGAGAACTACCTCTGCAGCAATTTCCTTTCTCTTTTCAGATAATCGACGCCACACAAAAAGGGAATTGCTCTCGTTTCATGAACCACAGCTGCGAACCAAATTGTGAGACACAGAAGGTGAGTTGTGGAACAGTGATGTTGGCACAACTTTTCTTTCGTGGACCAACATTTTCAAGAGAAGTATTTTTAAATTAAAGTAGAAGAAGTGCCAGCAGGACAGTGATATGCGGTCATTAGTTGATTGCTGGTGATTTTAAAATTATACTGAGTTGTAAAAGTTGATGGTTTAAAATTTGAATTGTGGGTCCTCAAGATGTCTCTTGTGTTGTGGTTGAACCACTATGCATATTATATTAACTATGAGTCATAAGTCATAATATTCTTGATGGTTCCTTAGTAATTTTCCACCATGACACTCGCCAACATTGACAGGGCCAGCCAGTAGTTGCTCTGACCTAGGCTTCACAAAAGCACGAAGCAGACTCCTTATCCCGACAAAACCCCTTTTTATTAAGCTAATGTGAATTCCTCTCATTCACATCCAGCAAAGTCCCTGCAAATAGTCTTTCAAGGTTGAATTTACAACCACAGACCTTATCAGGCTTGGAGAGCTGCCAGGCCGATATCTTCCAAACGCAATGCTGTACAAGAAAATACTTGGCAAGGAGTCTCTGAGAGTCATGAACAGATCTTCACACTAATGAAATGAATTAATTGTCTCCTGCAAACTCCACTCCCCTTTCGCTCCTCTTTATTCCCTATGGGAGGGGCCATTCACCGTCCACCTGTGCCTTTACTCCCAAGTCGGCCCTTGTTCCTTAACTGTTCCCTTCTCCTGGCAGCTCTGTGCATGTGCACATCGGGAGCAGGCTCCAGCTGTTCTTCAACCCCACTTATCTCCAACTCCGAAGGTAGCTGATAACTGTCAGACGGCCCTGGCCCCATCTCTGCCTCTGATGCAGAGCACTCATCAGAGCCTTCCCCAGACTCCAGGACTGGCCCATGTTCCTCCCCAACCTCCTCACTGTCCAAGTCTGCCACCAGCTCTGCTGGCGGGCCACAACAGTAGTATATAAAAATAAAAGCAGACCGCACTCCCTTCTAGCACTGATGAGGTTACCTAGTTGGGTCAGGAAATGTCTACAAGAAAACTACCAAGCTCAGAGAGCACTTCCTCCTCCTCCCATTCTTCTGTGTTCTGACCCGGCTCCCAAACACGACAAGCCCTTTGTAGTTAACAAAACGTTCCCTTTATTAGGAGCGCCAGCAGCCGCTCTCTCGCAGCAGGCTACAAAGTCTCTTAAGTCCTGTGGAAAGTGACGCTCCCTTTCCCCCTGAACTGGCCCAACACACCAGGAGTCTCTCTTCACACACCTGCAAAGGAAGTCCTGGAAGGCGCACTCTCTTTCTTCCAGCAGCAGACACACACGCGCACACACACACACTCACTCTCAGAAGGCGCTGCAGATTCCAAGAAGAATTCTGATAATTTCCAGACAGGATTCGGAAGTGCAGACTATCAGTGGCTGACCGGCAAGGAGATGAATAGTTGTCTGCCACACCTATTCATCTCCGCCTTTTGCTTTTTATCCCCAGAGCTAGGGTGGGGCTTTGCTACGAGCAGTGGCTCTTCCATCCCAAGGATCGGCCCACAGATTTCCACTGCTTTCTTCTCCTCTGCCTTCTGTGCATCTGTGCATCCGGCACTGGACCCAGCTGTTCCTCCTGTTCCTCATCAGCCACCTCCAGACCTGGGAGCTGTTGACTCTCCATCTGAGGGCTGATGGACGGCCCAGGCTCCGCCTCTGTCTCTATCTCTGACAGCTCCATTCACTCTTCCCCCTTGGAGCTCTCAGATTGCCTTGATGCTGGCCCTGACTCCCACGCTGCCTCCTCATCTGATTTGGCTGCTGGAGGGACCGGCAGCCGACAGGCCACAACATTCTGCTTTCTGCAAACTCCGCTCCCTTCTACTGTGTTTCCTTGAAAATAAGACCTGGTCTTATTTCCTTTTGGGCTTGTAAATAAGCAAGGGGAGGTCTTATTTTTTTTAAGTGCAGGAGGTGGCGAGCGTGGGGGCTGATGGGAGTGGGAGTGCAGCTACCACTGGCCCCGCCCTCTCCATCTCATTGTTTGCTTGCCCACGACTGCAACGGGCCAAGCTCTCGGCATGCCTCAGCCTCCACCTGCCCTGCCTGCTGGCCCAGCTGCTACTGGGACACTTATTGGCTGTGGTGGGCGCCGTGCTGGCTGCCAAGTGGCTGCCCATGCTGCTGCTGGTCTCATGGGGGCTCTTCCCCCTCCTGGCAGGGCAGGTGGAGGCCGGGGCGTGCCGAGAGCTTGGTTCTGATTGAGGCCATGGGCAAGCAGACAGTGAGACAGAGAGGGCAGAGCCGGTAGTAGTTGCCCAAAAACTTTTCGATTTGCTCCATTCCCAAATACCACATAGGCGACCAATCACTTTTCGCCCAGACGGAGAAATGACCGAGACTCAAAGCTTCGTGTGTTTGCAAAGGGGACAAAGCGATTAGCTCCGTTTCAAAGCAGACGAAGCTTCGTCTCCCTCTGGGCGACCGTGCCAAGCAGGCACCCACGCTGGGTGTCAGGATCACCTGCCTCCGCCTGCTGCCGGTGCCACTGCACAAGCCTCCCCCGAGCCTTCTGTGAGGCAGCCGTGCAGCATGTCTGGATCGCCTGTCTTCTCCCCCCTGCCTCTGCCTCCACGCTCAGACTTAACGGTATTTGCACTGTGCCAAGGGGCCGGTGGGCTGCGTCTGCTGCCCGACACTGTCGGCCCCCGTGCTGGCCATGCCAATCCCCCTGGTCTTATTTTTGGGATAGGGCTTATTTTAGGCCCACTCCAAAAAATCGGGTTAGAGCTTATTTTCAGGGTGGGTCTTATTTTCTGGGAAACACGGTAGCATTGAAGATTTTACCTAGTTTGGCAATGGAAATGTCTGCAAGGAAACAACCAAGCTCAGAGAGCACCAAGGACCCTATAATCGTCCTCCTCTCTGCAAACCCCCCTCCCTTCTAGCACTGATGAGGTTACCTAGCTGGGTCATGAAATGTCTAGAAGAAAACCACCAAGCTCAGAGCACCAAGCAATACGCAGTTCAACCCTGAGCTACAAAGACTCTTCTACCTACATAAACTCTTCTGTGTTTTATGACTGGTTGCTTAGCAACCACTTGAAGTTTCAAGGAACCAACCTGGGGGTGACTTAAAACCTGATTTTTAAGTTCCAGTGGTTGTGTGTCTTTCCCTCCCTCAACCCCTTTTGGTGTGAGCTGGTTCCTCAGCTGTGTATATTTTTTATCTGTCTGTCTGTCTAATTTATTGAGTGTCCATCTTACCCCAATGTAACTGGGCGATTTACAATATTAGGAAGACAAACTTTTTACAACACCTCTATGCAATAGGAACTAAATCATTTTTAAAAAGATAAATACACAATCCTAACTAAAAATGGCATCTGTTATTAGTCTTTAATCTCTTGTGCCAGGTCTTTAATCTCTTGTGGAAAGTCAAGAGGGTTGGAGCTGACCTCACTTTGCAGGGTAATGTTCATAGGAAGTACATGCATGGTCTCCCTGGTTCTTTTGGCATTTGAAAGTTAAAGTGATTTCTAGCGCACTTAAAAATTAAGATGCCACAGTTATAAAGGTGTAAATTAAACCTGTTGTCCTCTTTTGTCCACCCCATTTTAGTGGACAGTGAACGGGCAGCTGAAAGTTGGCTTTTTCACCACCAAGCTTGTAACTTCTGGCTCAGAGCTAACTTTTGACTACCAGTTTCAGCGTTACGGGTAGGCATTGCTTCCTTGTTTTAATCCCATTTCCTTGCTATTTGTCTCTGTCTCCTGAACAGGAAGAGTTGTATTTTTTCCAGATTATTTTCACAATATTCCAATATTCTTGCAGAGAAGAAATTGAACTCTGCAATATACGCGAGAGTGCAGCTGCTTAAGTTGGAGAATTGAATCTCTCCATCTTCTTGTTAAATATCATTTTTATCAGGAAGGGAGGGAGGGAAGAGAAGGAGGAAGGGAACGGGAAAGGAAAGAAAAGGAAGGAGAGAGTGAAGGAAGGAAGAATGGAGGGAGGAAAGGAAAGGAAGGGGGAAGAGGGAAGGAAAGGAAAAAGGGAGGGTGGAAGGAAGGAAAGGAAGGAAGTCAATTGCTTTCGAAAAATTAGAGTACAACATTTAGTTATTGTGACTATCTTCAATGTGAGAATAAGAAACTTGCTTGGTACATGGTGTTGTCTAAATGATACAGAAGGTATTTTAATTTAGTGTGGATTAGCATTAGTTATATTTGTACGACAAGTTGCTGTGAGCAATTTTCTTCCATGTGATTGTTTCCTAAGACACTTGTTTTGAATCAAGTTTGAGTAGCTAATGCTTCTTTTAATGTCTACAAAAACAGACATAGCTTTGGTTTTTAGAGTAAATACAGGGAGTCCTTGACTTACGATGACTTGTTTAATGGCCTTTCGAAATCACAACAACACTGAAAAAAGGGAATTAGGATTTTTCACCCTTACGACCGTTGTAGCGTTCCTGTGGTCACCTGATCAAAATTTGGAAGCTTGGCAACTGACTCATACTTAAGAAGGTTGCAGTGTCTTGGGGTCACATGATCCCCTTTTGTGACTGTCTGACAAGCAAAGTCAGTTTGGAAGCCAGATTCACTTAACAACCATGTTACTAACTTAACAACTTCAGGGATTCACTTAAGAATTGTGGATGGATGGATGGATAAGTAGGTAGATATACATACATGCATACATGATGGAGCAGGGATGTCAAACTCACGGCCTGCGGGCCGGATGCGTCACGTGCTGGCCACGCCCACCCCCGGTTTAACAAAGGGGGAAAAAGTCCCGATATGTAACGTGACGACGTGAGTTTGACACCCCTGTGATGGATGGATGGATCAATGGACAGATATAAACAGAGAGGTAGATACAGTATATATACATACATGTTGGATGGATGGAAGGATAGATGAATAGTTGGATAGATAGAGAGATAAAGATGAGATGAAGTCTCTTCCAGTCCCTCAGTGTTGTGATGTTTGTTTCCAACAGCAAAGAAGCCCAGAAATGTTTCTGTGGCTCTGCCAACTGTCGGGGTTACCTGGGCGGAGAGAACCGGGTCAGCATTCGTGCCGCAGGAGGCAAGATGAAAAAGGAACGTTCGCGTAAAAAAGATTCAGTAAGCATTGAAACAGTGGGGCATGGCAATTTTTTTAAAAAAACAGGCTTCGGTGAATGCTTTGGATGCCCCTGGATCTCCCACAATCCTCCCCCAAGCTGTGAAGGGCTGGGCAAATACTCCAGACCAACAGACCAGCATCCTTCTTACTCTTCTTGGCTCCAGAGAGAGGCAGAGGCGTTGGGTATCACGCTTCAGATCTCAGTCCTGTTGGGTGGCTTTGGAGTCCTTTTGCGCTGCCCTCCAAGTGTGTGACAGCCCTAAAGCCTAATTCTCACATTGTGATATGTTCACTGTGATGGTTTCTCCCAAGCTCTGGCTCCTGTAAGTATAGACCTGTATCTCTCTTGCCACTGTTACAAAAAGAATGGTGTGCAACTTTAGAACAGTGTTTTTAAAGCTTGGCCACTTTAAGAGGTCTGGACTCCCAGAATTCCCCAGCCAACATGCTTAAAGTGGGATGGACTTGAGTTCACAGAATTCCCCAGCCAGCTTCCTTAAAGTGGGATGGACTTCAACTCCCAGAATTCCAAGCCAGCATGCTTTAAGAGGGGTGGACTTAGACTCCCAGAATTCCTTAGCCAGTTTGCTTTAATATGGGCATAGTTCAACTCCCAGAATGCAAATTACCAGCTGTCCTCAAGGAATATAAATCCTTCCATTCCCCACCATCCAGTCAGAACTGAAGAAGCTTCTTGGATGAGAAGTGAAATGTCTTCAAAGAAAAACAAGAAAGTCCAATTGCCTCTTGAAAAAGCACCTTTGGGACAACCATGACCTGGATGACTGAGAATCTCCATAGACATTCAACTCCCAGAATTCCCCAGCTAGTATGCCTGGTTGAGGAATTCTGGGAGTTGAAGTCTACACATCTTCAAGTGGCCAAGGTTGAGAAACATTGCTTTAGTAGACCAAAAGCAGATAATATGGTGTGTTCCAATATTTTCTATTATAGTACAACTCCTGCAGGCCTTTGTCATTAGCCGAACTGGAAATTACACTGGCTGGCCAAAACCACTCTACTGGCCTCTAATTTCACTTCTGTTTGAACTGTGGATCCAACATTTAAAAAAACCTCTTTTCAGCAAGTTAATTTTTTTTGTGCATTTTTAATTGGAAACATTTGAGGAATGAAATAAAAGAATTCAACATAAAGGTGGAAAGTTAAGACATGGAATAGTGGATGCCAAATGAAATATCAGGAAATAAACAGAATTTACAATTGCCATCAAATTTAAAGCTCATGCTTTCACTGATTAAATAATTAATTGGATATATAAAACCAGACTCATGATACTGTCTTAAGGAATGACTCAAAATTATTCCAAACAGAAGACTAAACGGAGATACTTAAGGGTTTTTAAGAGGGAAATATTTGAGATCACTAACCAGAAGCAGTTTCAATGTTTAAAATAATTCAATGTCGTTATAAACATTAAATAATAAAATTATCAGTTGGATACAGCGAGAAGAAATTGACGACTCATTTGTCCCAATTAAATTTCTAGCCAAAATCAATTTGTCCTTTAGGAGTTTTGCTGCTGTTTTAAAGATATGAACCAGTGAAGTATTAAACTGTTGTACCAGCAAGTATTCTTTGACCTAACTTTGACCCAGCAAGGAAAAAACATTTTTAGGTGTGCCTTGCACGGAGTGAGATTATTGATTTATGAGGGTTTTTAAAATTGTGTAGTAGTTCTATACAGTATACTGTTTTTATAAATAGAATAGAATAGAATAACAGAGTTGGAAGGGACCTTGGAGGTCTTCTAGTCCAACCCCCTACCCAGGCAGGAAACCCTACACCACTTCAGACAAATGGTTATCCAACATCTTCTTAAAAATTTCCAGTGTTGGGGCATTCACAACTTCTGCAGGCAACTTATTATTATTATTATTATTATTATTATTATTATTATTATTATTATTTATTAAATTTATATATCGCCCTTCTCCTACTGGACTCAGGGCGGTGCACAGCCAAGTAAAAAACAAAATTTAAAAGAAATTTAAAAGAATTATACACTTTGGCCAAAAATTTTTAAGATCTTCCAATTAAAACCCCTTATACAATTAAAAGTCTAATATCTCAAAAAAATGGGGGGGTTACACCAGCCCTGCTTGTTGGAAAAGAAAGGTTTTTAGGGCATGGTGAAAAGCCCGGAGATCTGATATCCTTCGATTCTCCGGGGGCAAATCGTTCCAGAGGGCAGGTGCTGCCACAGAGAAGGCCCTCCCCCTGGGGGTCGCCAGCTGACACTGCCTGGCTGACGGCACCCTGAGGAGTCCCTCTCTGTGGGAGCGTACTGGCCGGTGGGAGGCTATTGGTGGCAGAAGGCGGTCCCGCAAATACCCAGGTCCGATGCCATGGAGCGCTTTAAAGGTGGTAACCAACACCTTGAAGCGCACCCGGAAGTCCACCGGGAGCCAATGCAGCTCACGCAGGAGAGGTGTCACATGGGAGCACCCCGTCGCTCCCATAATCCCCCGCGCGGCCGCATTCTGCACCAGTTGGAGCCTCCAGGTGCACCTCAAGGGGAGCCCCATGTAGAGAGCATTACAGTAGTCCAGGCGGGAGATGACGAGTGCCTGAGTGACCGTGCGTAAGGAGTCCCGGTCCAGAAAGGGACGCAACTGGCGAATCAGGCAAACCTGATGAAAAGCCCCCCTGGCCATGGCCGTCATATGCTCTTCTAAAGACAGCCATGCATCCAGGAGGACACCCAAGTTGCAAGCCCTCTCCGTGGGGGCCAATAACTCACCCCCAATAGCCAGCGATGGCACCAGCTGGCTATATCGGGACGCCGGAAGCCACAGCCATTCGGTCTTGGAAGGGTTGAGTCAGAGCCTGTTATTCCCCATCCAGATCCGCACGGCCTCCAAGCACCGGGACATCACTTCAAGGGCATCGTTGGGATGGCCTGGGGTGGAAATGTACAGCTGAGTATCATCAGCGTACTGTTCCACTTATTAATTGTTCTAACTGTCAGGAAATTTCTCCTTAGTTCTTAATTGCTTCTGTCCTTGATTAGTTTCCACCCATTGCTTCTTGTTCTACCCTCAGGTGCTTTGAAGAATAGTTTGACTCCCTCTTCTTTGTGGCAACCCCTGAGATATTGGAACACTGCTATCATGTCTCCCCTAGTCCTTCTTTTCATTAAACTAGACATACCCAGTTCCTGCAACCGTTCTTCATATGTTTTAGCCTCCAGTCCGCTAATCATCTTGGTTGCTCTTCTCTGCACTCTTTCTAGAGTCTCAACATCTTTGCATTTTATGTATATATGGCTCTGAGTATATAGCTCATTATAGCTTTGCATTTTATGTATATATGGCTCTGAGTTTCTCTATGAAGAAGATAGGCGTTTTTTAAATTTGATAAATGAATAAATATACTTATTATACTGTCAGTGTTGGAGGGATTAATTTTGATTAGCTATTGGTTTATTAGTACCTTTCCTGTGTGATGTGTTTCTATATAAAAGGAATTTCTGTAGGATGAGGATTAAGCTTTTTGCTTAAGGAAGGTCAGAGAAGTGTTTCTCAACCTGGGTGATTCCAACTCCCAGAATTCTCCAGCTGTATACATGTGGGTTGGGGAATGCTAGGAGTTGAAGTCCACCCATCTTTAAAGTTGAAAAACACTGCTCTAGACAGCCATTATAGCTTTGTTGGGCTCAAGAAAGCGTGTGATCTTGCCCAGCTTTTGTGCTTAAAAAGACAAGAATGATCCTGAACTCAGGAAGCTATGGGCAAAACAGATTGTGTGTCATAGCACCAATGATGTTACCTAGTCAGGTAATGAAACATCTGCAAGGAAAGAACCAAGCTCAGAGAGCACCAAGGACCTCACAGTCCTTTTCCTCCTCCTCCTCCTCCTCTACCACCACCACCTCATCCTTTTCCTCTTCCTCCACTCTGCAAACCCCTCTCCCTTCTAGTACTGATGATGTTACTTAGTCAGGTTATGAAATGTCTGCAAGGAAACAACCAAACTCAGAGAGCACTAAGGACCCCACAATCCTCTTCCTCTATTCAAACCCCATTCCCTTCTAGCACTGATGACGTTTTCTAGTTGGATCATGAAACATCCGCACGAAAACCACCAAGCTTAGAGAGCCCCAAGGACCCCACAGTCCTCCTCCCCTTCCCCTCCTCCTCCTCCTCTCCTCAAACCTCCCTCCCTTTTAGCACTGATGATGTTGCCTAGTTCAACCATGAAACGTCTGCAAGAAAACAGCCAAGCTCAGCAGCAAGGAAACACCCCCCCCCCGCCAGTTCAGACCTGAGCTAAAAGTATTCTGTGGGTATGTGTCTTGTCTAGAACTTCTCCTTTGGCTTTGCATTAGGTGGATGGAGAATTAGAAGTGCTGCTGGAGAACGGTGAAGGGCTCTCCGATAAAAATCAAGTTCTCAGCTTGTCTCGCCTGATGGTGCGAATCGAGACGCCTGAACAAAAGCTCACCTGTCTCAAACTCATCCAGGTGAGGCAATCTGTTCTGTCTTTTGCTGGGTGACTTGGTTAATCAAGTGGTGCTAATTTGAGGTTTGGAGGCAAGGAAAAATAATGAGATTTTTATTGCCTGAGGGTTGGGGGTTATTGATGTAGGAAAAGTTTGGGATTCTCATTCTTTATTTTTTTTTTTAATTTGATTGATATGCCGCCCTTCTCCGGAGACTCAGGGCGGCTTACAATGCATTAAGCAATAGCCTTCAAATAGCCTTTAAAGGCTAAAATAGCCTTTAAAATGGGTAAAAGATTTCAGTTGAAAGCCAGTTAGGTGCTGTCCTCATTCTTTGAAATTAACCAATAAATCTTTATGCTATATAATTTCGAACAGTGTTTCTCAATTTTGGCCCCTTGAAGATGTGTGGACCTCAACTCCCAGAATTCCCCAGCCAGAATGCTTTAAGAGGGGTGGACTTTATCTCAGTTTGCTGACTGGGGAATTCTGGAAATTGAAGTCCACACATCTTCAATGGGCCAAAATTGAGGAACACTGAATTTAGAACAAATTTTGGAGTGACTGAATGGGGAATTGCAAATCAAAGAAGGGTAAAAAAAAGGTGGCCCTTCAAATTAATTCTGATAATTTTTCGGAAAACATCCAGGGATTTGTCGTAAGGGTTCTCGATCAAAGCTCCTGGATTTTATGCCAAATTGTCAATTCTGCCTTTGGAAAGCCATTACCAAATTGGGCTAAATGTCTCAGTGTTGTTGCCTAAATACAAGGAGGGTTCCTATCATTGATTTTCTCATAAGCATAGCCGATGCAATATTATTTTATCATCTCTTCTTTCCTCTTCTCTGCAGTTAGAATCTTAGAAAAAAAAACAACATAAAACTCTTCTAAGGCTGTCCTTGTTTAGCAACTACCTTGGATAGCCACCCATTGCAAATATGTTGCTAAAACAGGTAGTCCTCGACTTGCAACCATTTGTTTAGTGACCGTTCAGAGTTACAGCAACACTGAAAAAAATGACCTATGACTGGTCATCTCGGTTATGACTGTTGCAGCATCTTCACAATCACATGTTCAAAATTCAGGCACTTGACATGTTTTTTTAGTGTCCTGCAGTTACTTGATCTCCATTTATGACCTTCCCAGCTGGCTTCCAACAAGCAAAGTCAATGGGGGAAGCCAGATTCCCTTAACAACCATGTGGCTTACTTAACAACCACAGTGATTTGCTTAACTACCTGACAAAAAAGGTCATAAAATCAGACATGACTCACTTAAAACAACCATCTTGGTTAGCAACAGAATTTCTGGTTCCAATTGTCGTAAGTTGATGACTCCCTGTAAAAAAAATAGCTTTGTGACCAATGCCTGCCTTTATGACCTTTGTGGTATCTCCCTCTCAGTCAGAATTAACAGAATAACAAGAGTTAGAAGGGACCTTGAAGGTCTTCTAGTCCAACCCCCTGCTGAAGCAGGAGTCCCTATACCATTCCAGTCCTGAGTTGCCATTACAGTTAGTTAAACTGGTCTCACGTATAACCTGCTTGTCAAGGTTCCCTCCAATTAGATCAGATCACATTGTCCAATTGAATCTCCTGGTATTGTTTTGAGACAGTCTTTTGGCTCTGATAACCACCTGCCCAAACATCCTTGGTTCTCACAGCTGGCATCTTGATGTCTGGAACCTAAGTTCTATCTCCCCCTTCCCTCCCCCCATAGTTTGTTGGCAAGCTGAGAAACAATAATAGTTGCAACAGCAAAAAGCACCTTTTGAAGCTTGACAGGCGGACCCCCCTGAAATGTAGGAGATACCTGGAAAACAATAGTACCATTAATATCATGTCCCTTGAACTCCCCCCTGGAGGGGTCCTGGCTTCTGAGGGTATTTTGCATGGAATCTGCCTATTAAGCAATCTGCCTTAATATTTTGGGCCTTGATCCATCTTGCCTCAGAAAGTAGGTACCCTTTCCATTGCACCAAGTACTGCAGTTTCCCTTTGTAGAGCCTAGAGCAGGGGTGTCAAACTTGCAGCCCACAGGCCGGATGCATCACACGCTGGCCACACCCACCCCTGGTTTAGTGAAGGGGGAAAAAAGTTGTGATACGTCACGTGCCATGAGTTTGACACCCCTGACCTAGAGTCTAAGATTCGTTTTAACTTGTAATGCCTCTCACCCCCTCCACTATGATTGGACCTGGGGCATCTTTTCCAAATGGCCTTAAGTTAGAGCCCTGGGCTGGTTTCAACAAACTGCAATGAAATACTGGGTGTACTTTTCCCAGTATCTTGGGCAATTCTCCAGTGCGCTGCTTAGAGAATCCAAGCATGGGTACCTTCAATCCTATTGCCAGAGACTGAGTTGCTGGAATTTTCTTGACCACGCCTCCTCTGCTCAGCTGAGCTCCAGTTTTTCAGCTCAGTCCAGCCGAGAGAGATGTGGAAAAGTTTGCTCCAGCAAGTCAACTCTGAGCATCAAGGATTAGTTTGGATTCTTCAAAATAAAAGTCCTAGTCAGGGGAGCAGGCAGAAGGAAGTCCCTTTAGCTGTTTTAAGGCTTTTAGCCTTCAATTTTAAAACTACACACTGCAGGTGAGTGTGCTGGTCACCCCCTGCCAGTCCAGCAAGACCGCCACTGCCCAGAAGTCTTTGGATCGGAGGCAGCAGATCTGGGGCCAACCTGTTCTTCGGGGATCCCCCGTGTGTGCAGGCACCTGCTCCTCCAACATTCTTGCCGCTGGTGAGTGAGCTGCTTTCCCAGTCGGCCGGCACAACCGCCACCACCCTCCTTCAATTTCCATCTTGGAGGGTGGCTCCAGAGTCACTGTCCGGCCTTTGTGGACATACTCTGAGTTTTTGGAGGTAATTTAGCTGCGCGGCACTGGGAGAGCCAGAATCGCCACTCTCGCGCCATGTGAGGTGCGGCTTGGAGTGCAGTGCGGCTCCGCTACTCCTTTTGCCTTCTGCAACCTTATCAGGTTGCTTGCTGGCCTTACTTCTGTGAGCGCTGGGAGATCAGGGCATTCGATCTCGCGCCATTTTTGCATGCAGCTGAGGAGCGCGGCTGGATTTGCGGTGTGGTGGTGTTGCCGTTTTTCACGTTCAAAAATCCTGATTTCTGTGGGTGTGGAGGCCTCCCAGACTCCATAGAGCAGGGGACTACAGCCCCAGGAATATCAGGGCTGCTGCTAAAGAGGCACATCATAAGAGCAGTTCTAAGAAACCTCTTTCCAAGAGGGCTATAGCTGCTCTGGAAAAGGAAGCCAAAAGGCGCCAGAAGGCCCTAGAAAAGCAGTTTTCCAAAGCTCAGCAACAGGCCCAGGAGTCCAGGGAGCCAACTGTTGCTCTTGCAGAGGCAGTATTCCCAGAATCTTTGCAACCTGATTTGTCCCCTCAATTTAGTGAGGTGCAACAGCAGGAGTGATCACCAGAGGGAGCTGGTGAGATGCAATCTGCTTTCACAGCAGGAGAAGAGGAAGAATTTCTTTTATTATCATGCCTGGCAACTGCTGGCTTGGAATCAGGGCCTGGCCCTTCCAGGGGATCAGCTCCTGAAGCAACATTCACTCCTACCGCAGCTGGGCTCCACCCAGAAGAAACCCAGGGCTATCTCAGGATATAAGAAACCTCATTTCTGAGGCTATTTCACAGGGCATAGCAGCAGGTCTCCAGCAAAGGGGCCATTCTCAGCCCCTTCCATCCAGCCTGCATGCTCACATGCCTGCACAGATGCCAACGCTGTTTGAACATCCTTCCCCACACCCATCTATGCATAGCGCAGATTCACTGAGGGGAGACAAGGAGCAGGGTGATCAGGAATTTTCTGATGATGAAGGAGTGACTCCTGAAAGGCCTGCTTTCTCAGGTCTATTTTGTTCCTCTTTATTTAAGTCATTGCTTTACAAGGCCAAAACAACTACAAATACTGTATGGGGATAGCAGATCCTTCTGCAACACCTTCCCAGGGCATTCCAGACCCACATGAAGGTCTTTTTTCAGAGCCAACTTAAGAACAAGAGGTCATTCCTTCTCCTAAATTGTCCTTAGACATTATTTAGCATCAATGGAACCAACCTGACTCCATCGCTGCCCCCAGTGGAAATGACAGGAGACTTTACAGATGCAGTCCCTTCAATTCATCTTGGGCTGCATCAGGGAAGGTGACCTGTTAACATCGATAGACCTCAAAGAGGCCTACCTACATGTACCCATTTGACCTTTCCATCGAAGGTTCCTGCGGTTTTCATACGCAGGGCGCCATTTTCAATACCGGACCATGCCATTCAGCCTGTCATCGGCCCCCAGAACCTTCACAAAGCTGTTGTCGAGCCCAATCTCCTGCTCGACAACACATATGGGAGGAGTAGTAGAGGAGGCCGTTGGAATGCGACCTGAAGATACCTGAAAGCATGGGGATACTCTTCACAGGGGCTGGTGATAGTGGCACAGGGTGTTTAGGCGACCGGACATGTCGGGGGAGAGGATCGGCAGTGAATGGAAGGATCATGGACAAACAGAGGAGTCGGCAGCATTTGATGATGTCACGGGCTGGCACAGGGATAATTGATGGCCCGTTTGAATGCCTCACTCAGCTGAATATAACTCAGCTGTTCATTATGTGTGTGGGATGGGTGGAACCTGCATGAACAGATAAAAAATGCTGAGAGGCAGTTGCTGTCAGTGCCAACTTTAAACTAATGCAACTTAGTGTTGCCATGGAGCTACCTTGCAGCTGCAATAAACCATTTGCCAACTCCAATTTCACAGTGGATTGTTTGGGGCTGTCAAGGTTTGTTTAGGAACGCTGAGAGCTGTTAGCAGCAGTGGTGGCAAATATCAGAGCTCTTCCAGTAAGGTTACATTGCTATCTGGACGACAGTTTGATACAGTCAGTTTCGCCACCTCAAGCATTAAAGGACCTCCAGACAGTAATCCGGACGCTCCAAGAGCACGGGTTTTCAGTCAATCCGGAAAAGAGTCATCTGGTTCCCACCACCCACCTTCTTCATCTGGGCGCGATGATAGATTCCGAATCATGCAAAGTTTACCTGTCCCAGGACCACCAGGAGAGTATAAGGGCCCTGGTAGATCAGATCCGAGCTATGTAGTCAGTATCCCTAGATCTTCTCTCGCAGCTCCTGGGAAAGATGATCTCTTGCATAGTGATTGTACCGTGGGCACGCCTTCATACAAGGGAGCTCCAATGGTTTCTTCTACTGCATCAGAGGGCTGGAAACAGCAATCCCACCGAAGGTCCTTCACTCACTCAGCTGGTAGACCTCTCGGGCCATAAGGAAGGGATGCATCTTCAAGGAGGCCCCATGTATAACTATGAAGTGGTCCGCCAGCAACCTGCGGACCTGGCAGCGGAGTCGGACAGTGAGGAGGCTGGGGAGGACAATGGGCCAGTCCTGGAGTCAGGGGAAGGCCCGGACGAGGGCTCTGCGTTGGAGGCAGAGATGGGGCCAGGGCCATCTGGGAGCGATGCACAGACTCCGGAGCCTCCAGAGGCTGACAGCAGAGAGGCAGAGGAACAGCCTGTTCCTAGTGCACACATGCGAAAAGCTGCCAGAAGGCAAGAGCAGCTGAAGCAAAAAGGATAACTCGGGAGTAAGGCCAGAAGATGTTTGGCCACTTCCATAAGGCTTAAAAGAGCAGCAACGAGCCGTTGGGTTCTTTGTAGAAAAGCAACATTGATTCCAGTGCTTCTTGTCAACGTCTCTTAAACTTTGTGGGTTTTTTGCCAAGAAAAGCCTTTGGCAGGTTGCCAAAGACATCAAAGGTTGGTGATAAAGCCGACGGACTGGTTATGAAGAATTTGTTTTGGACTAAGCTGAGAATGAATTAATTCTCAGCTGTTTTAATAAAATAAGTTTGTTTAGGACTGAATTGTATTTGGTAATCACTACTTGGACCTAGGTCACAACAAACTACCACATCCAATGCAAGTCTATTTGGATGGGGAGCTCACCTCCAATCCCAGGTGGTACAAGGAAGGTGGTCTCTGACCGACCTCAAGAACAATATAAACTGGCTAGAGCTTTGGGCAGCCCACCTGGCCCTCCGTCATTTCCAGGAAGCCGTGGTGGGTCGTCATGTACTCCTTTTAACCGAAAACATGGCTACCAAGGTGCACATAAATCGGGAGGGGGCACTCACTCCAGAGCCCTCATGAAGGAAGTGGAGAGGTTAGTACTCTGGGCGGAGAGACACATGCTCTCCATCAGAGTAGGACACATATTGGGGATGGCAAATGTGCAAGCGGATTGGCTAAGCAGGACGACAATAGACCAATCAGAGTGGTGACTGCATCCGGATCTTTTCAAGGAGCTATCCGAGAGGTTCGGCCATCCGATAGTGGATTTATTTGCTCACCCATCGAACGCCCAGTTGCCGAGGTTCTTTTCCATGTTTGCAACACCGGGGACAGAAGGGGTCAATGCTCTCTGTAGCCCTTGGCCTCAGGGTCTGCTCTACACCTTCCCTCCAATCCCTCTCATCCTGAGAGTCATCAGGAAGGTGTTAGCAGAGGGGGCGGAGATTCTTCTCCTTGCCCCACATTGGCCGAGACACCCCTGGTATGCAGATCTGGTCAGCCTCTCAGTCTCACGTCCCTGGAGAATTCCCTGGGACAGGATTTCTCTCAGCCAGGGGGTCGTGGTACATCCGGAGCCTCAGTGGCTCCAGTTGACCGTCTGGCACTTGAGAGGAACCTCCTGAGGAAGGACAAGCTATCAGGGAAAGTGATTCAGACTATTCAGGCTTTCAGGCGGCCTTCAACTAATCAGATTTACAATGCAACTTGGTCGGCGTTCTGTCAATGGTGCACTAATGGGCATATTGACCCTTTAGGGGCATCAATTACAGAGATACTGGACTTTCTGCAAGAAGGATTGGACAAGGGACTGTCTCCCAACACCCTCAGGAGACAGGTGGCAGCTTTGTCCACAGTTCTGACCTGTGAGAACAGACAATCTCTTACTCACCTTCCACGGATATGCAGCTTTCTAAAGGGAGCTGCTAACCTGAGACCACCAGTGGTACATCGTTATCCCACTTGGGATCTGGCCTTGGTGCTTCAGGCACTTACATCTGCACCATTTGAGCCGTTACGAACTGCCAGTCTCTGGTTCTTGACCCTTAAAGTCGTATTCCTCGTGTCCATAACCTCGGCCAGGAGGATTTCAGAATTAGTGGCGCTATCAGTACAAGAGGATCTTTGTATCTTTCATTCGGACAGGGTGGTTCTGCGTTTAGACCCATCCTTTCTGCCCAAGGTGAACTCCTGGTTCCATCGGGCCCAGGAGATTATTTTGCCAGATTTCTACCCAGGGCCTAATCATCCCTTGGAAGAAAGATGGCATACCTTGGATGTCAGGAGGGCTCTGCGCAGATACATAAAAAACCTGCATCTTTTCGAAAAACTGAATCCCTGTTCGTCTCGTTTCAACCTTCATCCAAGAAGGTGACTTCCTCCACTGTCGGTCGCTGGTTAAAAGCCTGTATCACTAAGGCTTATGAGCTAAAGGCACGACCCGTACCTAGACTGATTATAGTCCATTCCACTAGGAGTGCAGCCACGACAGCAGCTTGGGCTACTCAAGCGCCTATTGAGGACATTTGCAGAGCGGCGACTTGGTCTTCTCCATCACCATTTATTTGTCATTACAAGCTGGATGTTTATGCCTCAACTGAGGCGTCCTTTGGTCGGAGAGTATTTCAGAGAGTTCATACCACTGGGGGCCCGGGACCAGTTGGTCTCCCTCCCCTAGTTTGTAAGCTTGGGTATATCCCATGCTTGGATTCTCTAAGCAGCGCACTGGAGAAAGGACGTTGGTCTTACCAGACACGTCTCTTCTCAGTGTGCTGCGGGAGAATCCAAACCCGCCCTGCCGACCGTCCTGGTCCAGGGGTCCGGGGTGGTATTCATCACCAGACCATGTTCACTGCACAGCCATGCCTTTGTCAAAAAACTGGAGCTCAGCCAAGCAGATGAGGCGTGGCCAAGAAAATTCCAGCAACTCAGTCTCTGGCAATAGGATTGAAGTTACCCATGCTTGGATTCTCCCGCAGCACACTGAGAAGAGATGTGTCAGGTAAGACCAATGCCCTTTTTAATTCCACTGTGACTGAGTTAATCACTTTCGCTATGGGGAAGGGTCCCACATACTTGGGACCCAGTTTCCTGCTGGGCAGCCTCAGTTTTAAATATTTCGTGGACAGATACATCTTGTCCCCTATGTGGAACTCCCCTTGGGGAGTTCCCCTTGGGGAGTTCGTTTTTTATCGGCTTGCCTTTTCTGATTCTCCGTTGCTTTAGCTAGGGCCTTTTTTACATTTCCCCACGCGCTTTGGAGAGAGTCTACCCACTCTGTTAAGTACATCTTTTTTTAATTTGATTTATATGCCGCCCTTCTCCGGAGACTCAGGGCGGCTTACAATGCGTTAAGCAATAGCCTTCATACTTTTGTATATTTATACAAAGTCAGCTTATTGCCCCCACAAACTGGGTCCTCATTTAACCTCTACCTTAGAAAGGATGGAAGGCTGAGTCAACCTTGAGCCTGGTGAGATTCAAACTTACAGTAATTGCAGACAGCTGATTTAAATCACTATGCTTTTAGTCTGCTGAGCTAAACCAGGCTCCTCATTGATGAGGGAGGCTGTCTTGGGTATTCTGGCATAGGCACAAACTCCACCCCTGTTGCTATTTTAAACGGGGTGAGTCCAGTGGTGCTATGCACTGCATTGTTGTAGGCAACCTCAGCAAATGGCAGGAGTTCTGCCCAATTTGATTGCTGATAGTTGACATAGCAACATAGGTATTGCTCCCCCTTTGCGTTAGCTCGTTCTACGGCTCCATTTTTGCTAGGATGAAATGGAGAACTGAGCCCCTGGGAGGACCTTATTTAGTTTTATGAATTCCCGCCAGAACTTAGCCGTAAATTGCACCCCTCTGTCTGAGATGATGCGCTTCAGCACTCCGTGCAATCAATAGATCTGCAGAAACATCTTGGCTAGTCTCTGGGCTGACAGGAGGCTCGGGCAGGCTACAAAGTGAGCTTGCTTGGAGAACAGGTCAACTACCATCCAGATTACAGTGTTCCCCCTACTCTCCAGGAGCTCTAAGTCCATGGCTATTTCCTCCCATGACTGGGTTGGCTCAGCCACTTGTTGTAGCAGTCTGGGGATCTTCCCTGGTCTCTGTTTCATAGAAGTGCATACAGTGCAACTTTTCACATAGCCCTCTATGTCCTTTTTCATGCTTGGCCACCAGAATTGTCGTTTAGTCAAGTGTAAGGTTTTTAGGAACCCAAAGTGACCGGCTTGTTTAGCATCATGACTGTGTTGCAGGACTTGCACCCGTAACTTTTTGGGGACGTACATTTTGTCCCCTTTCCAGGCCAGGCCCTTAGTGTCAGTTCTCCCCAGTGGGCCCCGAACTATGCGCCTGTTTGCAGCTCTTTTTTCATCTGTTGAATTAAAGCCTCGCTAGGGTTAGGGGTTTTCTTCCTCGTTTGCTGTCGAGTGGCCAAATGGTTCGTGGGAATTATCGAGTTAACTACTACTTCTCGTGTGCTTTTATACTGGGGCATGCGGGACAGTGCATCGGCTAGGAAGTACTCCCCCCCGGGATGTACTTCACTGTGAATTCAAGCCAATTGAAGTATTGAGCTCAACGTACCTGCTCAGGGGAGAGCTTGCGTGGGGTTCTTGACGCCTCTAGATTCTTCTGGTCAGTCCATACTTCGAACGGGATTTTACTGCCCTCTAAGAACTGTCTCCACGTTAGCAGTGCCCATCGCACCACAAGGCTTCTTTCTCCCACACTGCCCAACGCCTCTTTTTTTAAAAAATATATTTTTATTATAATTTTCTTTTTCAAAATTCCAATACATAATCGAACAGACAGTGTCATTTTTTTCCCCAAAAGACAAGTTGGATTAGTTATTCATTCTAAACATTATCTATTTTTATTTTGGTTATCAATCCACCTATACCATTTATCCCACACCGCATAGTATTCTGAATCCTCTCTTTCTTTTAATTCTAAAGTTAATTTGTTCATTTCGGCACATTTGAATACTTTTTGAATAATTAATCCCTCTGGTGGTACATTATTTCCTTTCCAATATTGCGCACAAGCTATTCTCGCTGCTGTAAGTATATGTAAAATCAAGTATCTTATTTTTTTATCGTATTAAGTTTTTAGTACATCCAGGGGAAATGTTTCCGGGATTAATTCGATTTTACTGTTAATTAATTCTTGTAACCAATGTTGTATTTTGCTCCAATACCTCTTCGCTTCGGGACATAGCCACCACATATGAAAGAAGGTACCTTGGTGGTGATTACACTTCCAACACTTAGGGCTTAAGTTCGAATATATTTTCACCAATCTTGCAAGTGCTAAATGCCACCGATATAGCATTTTATATTGATTTTCCTTGTATGCTGCCAATTTTGTTAATTTATAATTTTTATTCCAAATAAATTCCCATTCATCTAAATTTATATTGTGCCCTATATTTTTGGCCCATGCGGTCATTGGTTCTTTTACCACCTCCTCCGCTCTATCAAATTCTAATAAGTAATTATATAGTCTAGATATTAATTTTCTTTCCCGGCCCACCAAAAATTTATCTAATTGATTTAATTCTACCTCAATACCAAATTCTTCCATATCTTTCTTGTATCTGGACTGTATTTGTAACTATGGCCACCAATCGATAGATATTCCCTGCTCTTTTAAAACCTGATTACTTTTGAGTTTTCCATGCTTGTCTAAAATTTCTTTATATCTAATCATTTTACTAATCTCTACTGTATTGGGGTGGATCATGGCTTCCATAGTTGATAACCTGCTCGGGATTTTCATATACTGCTTCCTCCTTACTTCTTCCCATACTCGTATTAGTGCTTCTCTAATCTTATGTCTAAAAAATGTTTGTGTCTTATTCTTTTTGTCCCACATAAAAGCATGCCACCCTCTTTGTAGGTCATGTCCTTCCAAGGTTAAGATTCTTTTATCCCTTAAGTTGACCCAATCTCTTATCCAGACTAGAATGGCAGCTTTATGGTATATTTCCCATGCCGGAAGACTGAAACCACCCCTACATCTACTATCCTGTAGCGATCGTAATTTTATCCTTGCTTTTTTCCCTGCCCAGACAAATTTAGTGGTAATTTTATTAAGTTCTATAAAAAGAAAAAATATCTAATGGAATTGGAAATATAGTAATTTAGGCAGGTTGTTCATCTTAATAGACGCTATCCTGCCTAAAAGAGATATTTGTAAACTCCCCCATTTTTCCAGATCCTTTTTTATTTTTTGGACCAAGGCCACATAATTATCTTCTTTTAGAGATGAGCATCTTACTGATAGCCAAAGCCCTAAGTTTAATTTTTTTAACAGTTTGTAAATCTAATTCCTTTTCTAATTCTTTTTTCTGAGTTATTGTTAAATTTTTGACCAGCAGTTTAGTTTTCCCTTTATTGTATTCCCCTACTTCCCCATACTATTTCTTGCAATAAAATTGGGCCAGATTCCAGAGGTTCCTCAATAATAAATGCTACATCATCTGCAAAGGCCTGTGCCTTATATTTCTCTCTTCTAATCTTTAATCCTTTTATCTCACAATTTGTTCTAATTCTATTTAATAGGGTTTCTAACGTTAAAATAAATAATAATGGTGACAGCGGACACCCTTGTCATACCCCTTTCTTTATCTGAAAAGTGTTTGTAGTATCCCCATTCACTATTACCTTTGTCCTTTGTGATTTATATATTGCCTCTATCATGTTCTCAAATTTAATTCCAAATTTCATTAATTTAATTTGACTAATCATATATTGCCAATTCAGATTATCGAAGGCTTTTTGAGCATCCAGAAAAACAAGAGCCACTTGTTTCTCTGGATGGGCTTCATAGTATTCCAGGGTGTCTACAATTATTCTTGTATTGTTTCTTATTTGTCTGCCCGGGAGGAAACCATTTTGATCTGAATGTATAGTAGCGTTTAATATTTTTTTCAGCCTTTCTGCAATTATGTTCATAAATATTTTGTAATCCACATTTAAAAGGGATATCGGTCTGTAGTTTTTAATCTGACTTTTATCTGTACCTTCTTTCGGGAGTAGTGTAATATATGCTTCCCTCCACGATTCCGGTATCTTCGCCTCAAGTAATGCTTCATTACAGATCTCCAATAATGTTGGTTCTATAATTTCGTCTAATTTTTTATAAATTTCTCCTGGGAGACCATCCGGACCTGGTGTTTTATTATTTTTGAGTCTCGAGATTGCCACTCTTAATTCTTCTACTGTTATTTCTTTATTCAACAGTTCTCTTTCAGCCTCCCCTAATGGTATAATCCCTTTTTCCCTTAAGTAATTATCAATCTTCTCCATTGATATATCTTCTTTATTATGAAGATCTGTGTAGTAGTCTTGTGCTATTTTCTTTTTCTCTTCCTCGTTATTCTGAATGTTCCCCATCACATCTTCCAATTGTTGAATAATCCGGGCTTCTCTTTCTTTTTTCAATTTGTAGGCCAACCACCTTCCAGTCTTATTGGCATGTTCAAAATAGAATTGTTTAGAGTGTTTTAGGTTTCATCTTGCTCTGATAAGTTTAACTTATGTCTCAGTAGGGTCAGTTTCTCTTTGATTGATTCATCTCCTGTTTTTATTTGGAGTCTCTTTTCCAAATTACCAATTTCTTCCAGAAGAGTATTGTGCATTTCACATTTTTCCTTGTTTTTCTTTGCGTTATAGGCTATCGTTATCCCCCTTATATAGGCTTTCATAGAATCCCATAAATTAGTTAAAGAGGTATGCTGTTTTTTATTTGCTTTAAAAAATAATCTCAATTCTTCCATTATCCTTTCTACATACTCCTTTTAATATTCGTGGATTTAGCATCCATCTTTTAGTTCTTTTTTGGGGGGGGCTTTCCATGTTACCTCAAGGGGGTTATGATCTGCCCACCAGTTTGGGGGGATCTCAGTTTTTCCTATTTCTAGTCCTAATTCTTTGTTCATCCCTAACATGTCTATTCTGGACCAAGATGCATGGGGGTTAGAATAAAAGGTGTATCTATTTTCTTTAGGATGAAAAGTTCTCCATATATCTATTAAATTCAATTCCTCTGCCATATTAAAAAACGTTTTGGGTAGTGTATTTCTTTTCTTCTTCTTGTCTTTACTGCTGGCGTAATCTTTTTTAACATCTATTATCCCATTATAATCGCCCACGATACAAATATTCCTGTGGCTTATCGTAATTATCTTTTTGTGTAGTTTTTTATAATAATCCCCCTGGTTTTTGTTAGGCGCATAAATAACTACTAACAAAATTGATAAAAGCCCTCTATTTCCACCATTAATGTTCTTCCTTTAAGATCCGCATATATTTGTTTAGCTATTATTCCTCCCCTGACGTATATCACCACCCCTTTCTTTTTCTTTTCCTTTTCAGATAGCGCTGAATATAATTTCCCCAACTTGCTATACTCCAAATATCTTTCATCCTGTTTCCGGATATGTACCTCCTGGAGGCATATTATATCTAATTTTTGCTTAACTAACTTTGTAAATATCTGCCTTCTTTTTGTTGTTGCGTTTAGTCTATTCACATTTATTGATATGAGCTTCCAATCTTCCATTCTTTAGGCTCTGTGCCTAGTGTTAATATCTGTTTGCCCTTGTAACCCTTTGAGTTCTTGTTTTACTACCTTTTATATCTTGATTCTCTCTTTCTTCCTTATTCTTCTTTTCTAGGGCTCCTTCTTTGTCATCTGGTTGGTGTGTCAGTTCTTCTTCCTGGTTTGTGGTCTCCACTTCCTCCTTGCTGCTTTGCTCCTCTTCTTTTCCTGTCAGTTGATCCAAAAAATTTTGTGCCATCACTAAGCTGTCTATTTTTAGTTTCTTGCCTTGCCATGTGACAAGCATCCCTTCCGGTAATATCCATCTGAACATGATGTTTTGTTTGTTCAGCTGTATAGCCAGGAAACGATAGTCTTTACGCAGCTCTCTTACTCTTCTGGGAACTTGTTTACTGGACCTGTGTCCCTCCTGGTTGGTACTGGCATCCCGGGAGGTTACACGAGGCTGGCTCCAGGGTATTATCAACGCTTCTTTGAGTGAGGGTCACTTCCCCGCCGCCTTGAAAGAGGCGGTGGTGAGGCCTCTCCTCAAGAAGACTTCCCTGGACCCGGCAGTATTAGCTAACTATCATCCTGTCTCCAACCTCCGCTTTATTGTGAAGGTTGTTGAGAGTGTGGTTGCGTGACAGTTTCCACAATTCCTGGAGGAAACATCTTATCTGGATCCGTTCCAGTCGGGTTTCAGGTCTGGGCACAGCACGGAGACGGCATTGGTCGCGTTGGTTGATGATCTCTGGAGGGCTCGGGACAGGGGATGCTCCTCTGTCCTAGCCCTATTAGATCTCTCAGCGGCTTTTGATACCATCGACCATGGTATCATGCTGCACCGGCTGGAAGAGTTGGGGATGGGGGGCACCGTATTACGGTGGTTCTCCTTTCTCTCCGACCGGTCGCAGTTTGTATTGACAGGGGGGCAGAGGTCGACCTCGAGGCCTCTCGTCTGTGGAGTGCCACAGGGGTCGATCCTCTCGCCCCTTTTGTTCAACGTTTATGTGAAGCCGCTGGGTGAGATCATCCGTGGCTTTGGGGTGAGATACCACCAATACGCTGATGACACCCAGCTGTACATCTCCACCCCAGGCCACCCCAACGATGCTCTTGAAGTGATGTCCCGGTGCCTGGAAGCCGTGCGGATCTGGATGGGGAGGAACAAGCTCAAGCTCAACCCTTCCAAGACGGAGTGGCTGTGGCTCCCGGCATCCCGATATAGTCAGTTGACTCCATCACTGACTATCGGGGGCAAGTCTTTGGCCCCTGCGGAAAGGGCTCGCAATCTGGGAGTCCTCCTGGATAGGCAGCTGTCTTTGGAGGAACATCTGACGGCTGTAACCAGGGGGACCTTCTGCCAGGTTCGCCTGATTCGCCAGTTGCGGCCCTTTCTTGATCGGGATTCCCTGTGCACAGTCACTCACACCCTCGTCACCTCTCGCCTAGACTACTGTAACGCTCTCTACATGGGGCTCCCCTTGAAGAGCACCCAGAGGCTCCAACTGGTCCAGAACACAGCCGCGCGGGTAGTGACGGGAGCAGCATGGCGCTCCCACATAACACCGCTCCTGCGCGAGCTGCACTGGCTTCCGGTGGTCTTCCGGGTGCGCTTCAAGGTGTTGGTGATCACCTTTAAAGCGCTCCATGGCATAGGGCCTAGCTATCTCCGAGACCGCCTGCTGCTACCGATGACCTCCCATCGACCCATGCGCTCCCACAGAGAGGGCCTCCTCAGGGTGCCATCAGCCAAACAATGTAGGCTGGTGACCCCCAGGGGGAGAGCCTTCTCTGTGGGGGCACCTACCCTCTGGAACCAGCTGCCCCCGGAGATAAGGAGAATTCATGACCTCAGTGCCTTCCGCCGTGCCCTTAAAACACATTTTTTCCAACAAGCCGGGCTGGCTTAAGAAGAAATTTTAAATATTTTAATTGGTTTGTTAGTTTTAAATTTTGGGGCCAAATTTCTATATATTTTAATTGCTTTTAATATTTGTATTTCATGTTTTTATTTCTGGCTGTACACCGCCCTGAGTCCTCAGGGAGAAGGGCGGTATATAAATTGGAAATAAAATAAAATAAATAAATAAAATAAAACAACCGTTTCTTAGAGGTATAAATTGTATGTCTTCTCCAGAGCCGTCTTTCAAATGCAACTCTTAACTCCTCCAAAGTCTCTTATGTCTATCAATGTGGACAGTGTATAGTAGTGTAAAAATATATAGTTCCTTAGATCGATGCTCTCCTATACACTTTGGTTTCACCTCAATGTTCTTTAAGTCCTCTGTTCAAGGCTTGATTCAGTTAAGGCAAAGAAGTCCTTCCCTTTCCTTTACCATTCAAACAGTCCTCCAATCTGCTTCTCTCGCTGTTGAGTCATGGCAATGTCAGTCCTCACTTCTTCTCCTCTTATCAGTCCCGTTCTATCTCCTTCTATCAATCTGCAGCATCAGCTCTCTCACCTTCTTCACCTTCAATTTTCTTCTAATCCTCAGTTCTCACCAAATTTTAATAGCCGTGCCTCCTCTTCGCAGATTCCACTCCTTCTCCTCGTTGCCATCTTAACAGTTGAATATATTATGCTGATTCATTCTCCATCTGCCAAGTCACCGTTTGCTCTCTCGCTGGAAATCTTCTAACCTGAAAAGACCGGACCCAATTCTTCAAGACAATTTTTGATCTTATGATGTTCCAGATAATTGCTTAAAGTGACACCGTCTGCTTCGAAAATCTTCTCTTCCCTGTACTCATCGGCTCATCGCAGCCTCAGGTCTGCCATTACGAGCGGTCAGACACATTCGCGTTGGATCGACAGAGGTGTCTGTACACGCAGCGAGTGATTGCCCTTCACTTTGCCACACTCTGGACTCCCCCTCTTGTCTGCAATGCCCTCCAGGCTTTTTACGCCCCAAAAGGTCCCCAAAACGTGAAAAATCCGGGGTTGGAGAACAGAGACCGTTCTCCTTCCTCCACCACACTGCGAATCGCCAACTGGAAGTCCCGCCCAATGCCTCTCTCATTCAGCTTTCAGGACATGTAGGTGCATTGTTCCAGTTTCCCCTCTTTGTTCTTTTGGAGGACTGCCCCCACTGCTACACCACTAGCATCCATTTGGATTACAAATGGTTCCTTGGGGTTGGGGTGCTGTAGGACTGGCTCAGCCACAGTCTCTTTAGCTTCTCAAAGGCTGCTTGATGTTCCATTGTCCAGTTTAATGGCTGGCTGGGCCGGGGTTTTCCTCCCCCTCCCCCTGTCTTTAGCAGTGTTGTGGTCTGCCAGCAGCCTGCGGAGCTGGCAGCGGAGTCAGACAGCGATGAGGCTGAGGAAGAACATGGGCCAGTCCTGGAGGCTGGGGAAGGCCCGGATGAGGGCTCTGCGACGGAGGCAGAGATGGGGTCAGGGCCATCGAGTGATATGCGGACTTCGGAGCCTCCAGAGGCTGACAGTAGAGAGGCAGAGGAACAGGAGGAGCCTGTTCCTAGTGCACGTATGAGAGGAGTTGCCAGAAGGCAGGAGCAGCTAAAGCAGAGAGGACAACTCAGGAGTAGGGCCAAGAGATGATTGGCCCCTCCCATAAGGCTTAAAAGACCAGCAACGGCTCTTGGTCTCTTTGCCGGAAAACAACTGTTGAGAGAATTGCTTCTTGTTTGGCTGTAGTTATTTCTTCTGTTCCTGAACTGTTGCCAAGAAAAGCCTTTGGCAGTTTACCTAATTATCCCAAGGTCAGAGATAAACTAAAGACTGGTGTTTTAAGGACTTTGTTTTCATTTCATTCGAATACGCTGAGAATGAGTTAATTCTCAGCTGTTTTAATAAAATCTGTTTGTTTTTTGGAACTGTTTTGCATTTAGAATAGAATAGAATAACAGAGTTGGAAGGGACCATGGAGGTCTTCTAGTCCAACCCCCTGCCCAGGCAGGAAACCCTACACCACTTCAGACAAATGGTTATCCAACATCTTTTTAAAAATTTCCAGTGTTGGGGCATTCACAACTTCTGCAGGCAAGTTGTTCCACGTATTAATTGTTCGAACTCAGGAAATTTCTCCTTAGTTCTAAATTGCTTCTCTCCTTGATTAGTTTCCACCCATTGCTTCTTGTTCTACCCTCAGGTGCTTTGAAGAATAGTTTGACTCCCTCTTCTTTGTGGCAACCCCTGAGATATTGGAACACTGCTATCATGTCTCCCCAGTCCTTCTTTTCATTAAACTAGACATACCCAGTTCCTGCAACCGTTCTTCATATGTTTTAGCCTCCAGTCCCCTAATCATCTTTGTTGCTCTTCTCTGCACTCTTTCTAGAGTCTCAACATCTTTTTTACATCGTGGCGATCAATACTTAATATCAACTACGTGGCCCTTGGTCACAACAAGCAGTTCCATGATCAGTAAAGCGATCTTTACAAAGGAGAGGATGAATTGCCTATAGAAGTTTGCGAAGCCCAGGAAACTTTGCAATTGTTTGCTGGTCCGTGGGGCTTGCCACTTCAGGATGGCTTTCACCTTCCCCGGGTCCATCTCCACTCCCTCACAAGATACTCGGTATCCTAAGTAGTCTAGGCTGGTCTTGTGGAATTCACATTTTGATAGCTTGGCATACAACTTAATGTTCAGGAGCTTCTCCAGTACTTTATGTACTAGTTTCATGCATTCCTCCATTGTCTCTGAATAGATGAGAATGTAACCCAAATACACTAGGACCCCTTTGTACAGGTGCTCATGTAGCACTTCATAAATTAGCCACATGAAAATGGCTGGGGCTCCCTGTAGTCCAAAGGGCATCACCCTAAACTGGTAGCATCCTAACAGGCAATTGAAGACGGTCTTCCATTCATTGCCTTCTTTAATCCTTACTCGGTAATATGCCCCCCTGAGGTCCAGTTTGGTGAACACTTTCCCTTTGGCTAAATATCCCTGAATATCTTTTATAAGGGGGACCAGGTGCATGTTCGCTATACACATGCCGTTTATCCCCGTAAAATCTATGCATAATCTCAATGATCCATCTTTTTTCTCCTTAAAATAGCACGGGGGCTGCTACTCGGGACTTTGCAGGATGAATGAAACCCCTCGCCAGGTTTTTGTCGATGTAATCCCTCAATTCCTCCATTTCCCTCGAGGTCATCGAATACATCTTGGGTTTTGGGAGTTTTGCCCCTGGCAGGATCTTGACAGCACAATCCGTGGGGTGGGGGTGGGGGGTTAGGATGTCACATTCTTTTTTGCTGAACACCACCTCTAAGTCCTGATATTATTGGGGGATGGTTTGTGCTTTTGGCCCTGATTCAGATGCCGCTTTTGTGCGCTCGAGTCCTCCCCTCTCTTTTTCTGCTGGTTGGGCTCGCCCTGGTTTTTTTTCCCTACAGTTTCTTTTCCTTCTCTGTCATGGCTACGTGTCTCTCTCCCTTTCCCCAATGCACAATGGGTTTCCACTTGGTCAGCCAAGCTAACCCCAATATCATAGCTTCAGCCATCTTGGGGGCAACCACAAACCGAATGGTTTGGTAAGTTCCTGTTGTGGCCTGCCAGCGGCCTGTGCAGATTGTTGCTGATCCTGACGACGAGGAGGCTGGTGTGGTGTTGCGCCAGCAGCCTGTGCAGCTGGCGCTCGAGTTGGACAGCGAGGAAGCTGAAGAAGATGTGGTGCCAGAGGCAGGGATTCAGCCAGGGCCTTCAGAACCTTCAGAGGCTCCACCTGGTGGCTCAGCAGACTAAAGCAGTGTCATTAACTGTTATTAAGATCAGCTGCCTGCAATTACTGCAAGTTCAAATCCCACCAGGCTCAAGGTTGACTCAGCCTTCCATCCTTTGTAAGGTAGGTAAAATGAGGACCCAGATTGTGGGGGCAATAAGCTGACTTTGTATAAATATACAAAATTACGAAGGCTATTGCTTAACACATTGTAAGCCGCCCTGAGTCTCTGGAGAAGGGCGGCTTATAAATCAAATTTTTTTTAAAAAAAGTGAAGAAGGTGAAGTAGAGGAGCCTCTTCTCAATGCACAAGCACACAGAGCTGCCAAAGGCAGGAGTGGTTACTCAGGAGGTCTCGAGAGTAAGGCTTGGGGCTAATTGGCCACTCCCTTAGCCTATTTAAGTTTGCGCACAGCTTGTAAAAAGCTGCAGGAAACAACGTGTGTTCGTCCGTTCGTTCACTGATCATTGAGTTTGATTTTTTTCTGCAAACCTGGCTTCTGGGCTTTTTGCCAACTCTAGTAAGACTCTGTCTTATCTGTGGAATTTCTGGCAGGTTGATAAGAACATTTTTATTAACAGCCTGCATTTGCAAAAGACTGTGTTTTGAAGTAAACTTGAGTTTTTTTCAGAGTTTGTGTGTGCTACATTCTTTGGGATCTATAGCTGGGGCAGAACAGTTCCTAGCTTAAGGTGCATGGGCTCCGTTAGGTAGGAGGCAGGCAGGCCTCCAACAATGGAGCCATCAACATGTTCAAATCTCATAGGTTTGCGTAGCTTCCTCACTCGCAACCCCAACTTCCGAACTGTCTGCAGGCTGACTTAGCACTGGGTGCACCCCAGTGGTGAAATGTAAAATTTGTTACTACTGGTTCTGCTGGCGTGGCTTGGTGGGGGGGTAATGTGACTGGGTGGGCGTGGCCAACTTTTTTTTTACCTTTTAAAACCATTTTTTCTACAACCTCCTCAGCCGAAGAGGTTGTAAAAAAATGTTTTTAAAAGCCTCTGATGTTCCTAGTTGAGTTGCCTGATCGTCAGAGGCTTTTTTTTACTTTTAAAAGCATTTTTTCAGCCAAAGAGGTTGTAGAAAAATTGCTTTTAAAAATTAAAAAAAAGCCTCTGATGATTGCATGGCTCAGCTGGGCATGGGGGGGGGGGCAGGGATTTTTGCTACTGGTTCTCCGAACCACCTGCCGCCATCGCTACCGGATCGGGAGGTACCCTGAATCTATTAGGGCTTTTAGGACCCCCTTTGCCCCTGAATGGGGCACTACAATCTCCACTTGAGCTGACAGTGGTGTGTGATGGTTCCACTTACCATTGGGTCATCTTCCCCCTCGCTGTCGCTCTCATAGAGGGTCAGCTGGGGACCATCCTCAGTCAGAGTTCCCTCCCCTTCACTGTTGCGGGGGGAGAACTCTATGACTTGGCACGCCACTTACAACTTCTCCTTCCCCCACTTGGCTGGCTTCCTCGGTCTTGCTGGGCTCGTGGCCCTCGGGGTTGAGATGGGCACTGTTGCTGGGCAGACTGGAGCTCTGTGGTCTCCTGGCCTTATCGGAAGCATAAGCTGGGCCTGCGCTTCAGGAGTGGCCAAGGCTTTCGTAGTGGTGTTCCTCTGGCCCAGCAGTCACTTCTCTTGGCTCTTCTTTGGGTGGCCTTCCACTCCGTTTGTAATCAGCTAGATCCAGTTCCACTCTTACTATCATCTGGTACCAGTCGTGGATCTGTTCGGGTATTCCTTGAAGTAGGCAGGTATGGTACAACTCTTGGTTCAGGCCGTCTTGGAAGTAGTGGACCAGGAGTCGCTCCAGCCAGTGCCTCAGCTTCCCCGCTAGCCTTCGGAATTCATGAACATATTCAGCCACCAGTCTATTCCCCTCCCTGATGGCACAGACATCAGATTTCACCTGCCTGACTAGCGTTGTATCTTCGAATCGGTCCTTGAGGTCCCCTAAGAACACATCGGGGTCCCCCAGCTCAGGAGCTCCTTTGTCGTGGAGGCCTGTCACCCATTCCACCACCTCTCCTTCCAGGTTCGCCACAATGGCATTCACACAGGCCATATCGTTGATGTAGGCAGGCCCGTAATGGTCCAGGTGAGTCCTCACTTGGTTCAGGAAGAATGCCAACTTCCCTGGGCTCCCATCAAACGTGGCCTTGATCAATGGGGGCTTGAAGTGGCCAGGGATGGACCAGTATTCGTGCTGCCACCCTGCCCCCTGGGGGCCGTGCCGGGGCTGTGCACCTGCTGCCGCCGGTTGCACTTGAGGAGGGCCAGCCATCCTGGGGTGTTGTGGTGCTACCCACTGAGGTCCAGCAGCGCCTTGCCCTGGAGCCTGGGCCAGCTGCGGGATGACCACCTGTGCAGGGTTGCCTGCTCCCAAGGCTGCTGCTCCTCCCGTTCTCGGTCAGGGTTGAGGTAGTGGAGGTGGGAGGATTGCTACAGGTTGACCTGCTCCAGAAGCTTGGATCGCCTGCCTCACCGGCTCTACTCCCCGCAGTTCCATCCCAACGAATCGCTCTCTCAGCTGTTTGACTGATGGGCTGTGGCAGGCTGCCATGTATCTCCACTTTGCCAGCTCCTCCTACTCCATGTCTCTTTTCTCCCTCCATCTCGGGCCCTGGGCAAATGCCACTCCAGGAGGAATCAGGGGAAACTCAGCTTCAGACGCCTTCGGCGCCACACCCCACCACAGCTCTTCGCCAGCCTGACGAAGCCCTCCAGCCGCCATGATGTGTTTGGTCTTCTCCGTTCGCCCTTTTGAACGAGTGACCACCGTCTGGGTGCCAAACTCTACTTGGCCTGCAGTATGGGACTCTTTTGCCAGACCTGTAGTGGGCTTAACCGCCTGCTCTCCTTTCCGTTCCACCTCCGACATCTCCTGCGTCTTCACAGCTCTTCCAGAAGTAACTGGACAGGCTGCAGTAGCCCAGGACTCCTTTGTCAATTTTTGGATGTTGGCAGATCTGGTTTAATGTCAAGGTTCTGACTGATGAACCCAACCAAAGTAAACACGGCCGAGATAATCCAATCTCTTAATGCAAAACTTTATTGAGTACATCATTTCGGCACTGATGAGAGCAAAACCAGATCTGACCATTTCCCGCACAAACCCACATAGTCAAAGTTCAGGTTCTCCCTCCAATTAGATCAGGTCACATTGTCCAATTGAATCTCCTGGTATTGTTTTGAGACAGTCTTTTGGCTCTGATAACCACCTGCCCAAACATCCTTGGTTCTCATGGCTGGCATCTTGATGTCTAGAATCTAAGTTCTATTTCCCCCTTCCCTCCCCCCCAGTTCGTTGGCAAGCTGAGAAGCGATAATAGTTGCAACAGCAAAAAGCGCCTTTTGAAGCTTGACACTGCTCTTATTTTCACTTATTTACTATTTGCGCTCCTTTATACCCCATGCCAAGATGTCTTCAAAGGCCAAGAACCTCAGTTCAGACAAAGGAAGTAGCAAGAAGCGGAAGAGGTGCATCAATGTTGATCTGAAGATGAAGACCATCAAAGCATACCATGCCAGGAAGAAGGTGAAGTTTATAGCAAAAGAAGTCCTGGCCCATTCCACCATCTTCACAATTCTGAAGAATTTGAGAAGCCCTCAAGGTATTACAAGAGATGAGAAAAATGATCACAAAACCACGGAAATGCCTCATCCGCCCTCTCGTGTCCCATATCAAGAAGTCTACAAAGCCAAACACCCCTAGTTCAGCTGAAGGGTGTAGCAAGAAGTGTAGAAAGACCATCAGTCTTGATCTCAAGATGAAGATCATGAAAGCGTATGAAACCAAGACGAAGGTGGAGATTATCGCCCAAGAAGGCCTGTACCGTCATCTTCCCGATTTTGAAGGATCAGAAAAGGATCAAAGAAGCCATGAAGGAATTACCAGGGACAAGAACAATTATCACAAAACCACAGAAAAGCCATGTCCCCCACTCACCATACCAAGATGTCTACAAAGCCTACAACCCCCAGTTCAGCTGAAGAAAGGAGCAAGAAGCATAGGACATCCATCAGTCTTGATCGGAAGATGATAATCATCAAAGTGTAGAAAGCTGGGAAGAAGGTGCCCACTATTGCCTGAGAAGGCCTGAGACATATCATCATCTTCACAATTTTGAAGGATACAAAAAGGATCAAAGAAGCTGTGATGGAATTACCAGGGACAAGAAAAAGTATAACAAGACCACAGATAGGCCTCGTCCACCCAATCACACCGCATACCAAAATGTCTACAAACCCAGAGACCCCCAGTTCAGCTGAAGGGAATATCAAGAAGCAAAGGAGGACCATTGATCTCAATTTGAAGATGAAGATCATCAGAACATATGAAGCCAGGAAGAAGGTGAGTCTTGTCGCCCGATAAGAAGGCCTGGCCTATACCACCATCTGCACGATTTTGAAAGATAAAAAAATCGGAGCCGTGATCAAAGGATGCCCAGGAATGGACACAAGCATTGTTGTGGTTCGCCAGCAGCCGGGGGAGCTGGCAGCGGAGTCAGACAGCGATGAGGCTGAGGAAGAACATGGGCCAGTCTTGGAGGCTGGAGAAGGCCCGGATGAGGGCTCTGCGTCGGAGGCAGAGATGGGGCCAGGGCCATCAGGGAGTGATGTGCGGACTCCGGAGCCTCCAGAGGCTGACAGTAGAGAGGCAGAGGAACAGGAGGAGCCTGTTCCTAGTGCACGTATGAGAAGAGCTGCCAGAAGGCAAAAGCAGCTAAAGCAAAGAGGACACCTTGGGAGTAGGGCCAAGAGATGATTGGCCCATCCCATAAGGCTTAAAAGACCAGCAACAGCTCTTGGCCTCTTTGACGGAAAACGACGTTGATAGTCTTGCTGCACTTATCTCTGGTCAGCGTCTTCTGCTTTAGAACTTTTGCCAAGAGAAGCCTTTGGCAGTTTGCCTAATTATACCAAGGTTGGTGATTAGACTGAAGAATTTGTGTTATGAAGAGTTTGTTTTAATTTAGTTTGGACTACGCTGAGAATGAGTTAATTCTCAGCTGTTCTAATAAAGTCTGTTTGTTTTGGAACTGTTTGCGTCGATTACTACCTACTTGGGCCTGGGTCACAACAAGCATAACAAGAAACTGAATGGGCCTCATCCACCAGATCGAACACCAGCCCTCTCCTGCATCCTATGGACCAGAGAGCTATCACAACATTTAAGTTGTGTTATTTACGGGCAGTCTTGACCAAAGCAGTAGTCACTACGAAGAACAGGGTGAGCTTGAATGAGTTTTGGAAACGATACAATATCCTACATTGTATTGAAAATGTCGCAATGGCGTGGTAGGGTGTCAGAGTGAATTGCATGCAAGGCATTTGGGAAAAGTGCTTAAAATGTTTTACGTATCTCGTGAGGAACTTTGAAGGATTCGACCCTGATGAAGATTTGGACAAAACAAACTAGAACATTTTGTCCCTCTCACAAGCCCTCGATGTACAGGTTGATGCTGAAGCCACGAAAAAATGGATGGTGTCTACGGTGGGAGAACTTTCCAACAATGATTTAATCGAACTGAGAGAAGAATTGTCAGCCCAGGAGGTTGTGGAGGAAGAGGAAGAAGAACAGGTAGAAATTAAGCCTAAAAAAATCACTGAAAAGATTGGCTCGTGTTTTTTCAGAAGTTGACAAAATTTTATCAGTTAGAAAGGATGGATCCGACCATAGAACATTTTGAAAGGGTACATCAGAGAATCCATGAAATCCTTCAGTGTTATCATGAAATATATGAAGAAAAAAAAGAGAAAACATTGTGCAAACCAAAATTAGCGAGTTCTTTAATAAAGGTCTTCCTTTCCTCTCCGTGGATAGGAATAGAACACCCAGACAACTGTCAGTCATCAGCTATGCCGGCGTATCCAAAATTTTTGAAAACACAGAGAAAGACTAATTTGCCTTATTTTGAAAAAGACTAATTTTTGGAAGAATTTATATCTGGTTGATTTGATTTTTACAGGTCCTATAATTGTAAAATCAGATGTTGAACTCTTTTATGTTTGTAAAACAATGTTACGATGCTGAGTTTTGTACTTGTGTAATAAACCAACTTTTCGTACATTGAGATTCAATTTAACCTTTTGTGGGATTGCCATTTGGATGGTTGGCTACCAGGACACATTTATGATGGTCATAGCTTCCTGTGATCATGTGATGGCTGTGACCATCACAAGCAGGATCAGTGAAGCAGGGGTGGGTTCTACTTAACTTTACTACCGGTTCGCATTGTGCCCCCTCATAAGTCACTTTTTCACAGATTTTGTAACTTTCGTCACTAAACGTATGCTTGTAAGTCGAGGACTACCTGTATTTACATTCATTGGAGAGAAAGGGATTATAAATGTAAGCAAGCACACAATTATTATTATTATTATTATTTATTAAACTTTTATACCGCCCTTCTCCTTTCGGACTCAGGGCGGTGAACAGCCAAAATAAAACATTTGTACATAAAAGTTAAAATAGTTATTTAAAATAAATTATATAAAGTTTGGCCCATTAATTTAAAATATTTCAATTTAAGATCAGTGTCAATTTAAAACCAAGATAAAATCAGGCCAGCCCAGCTAACTGAAAGAGGTGAGTTTTTAGGGTCCGACGAAAAGTCCAGAGGTCTGGGATCACTCGTATCTCTGGGGGTAGATCGTTCCAGAGGGTAGGTGCCACCACAGAGAAGGCCCTCCCCCTGGCAGTCGCCAGCTGGCATTGTCTGGCTGACGGCACCCTGAGGAGGTTCTCTCTGTGGGAGCGAACTGGCCGGTGGGAGGCAATTGGTGGCAGAAGGCGGTCCTGTAAGTACCCCAGCCCTAAGCCATGGAGCACTTTAAAGGTGATCACCAACACCTTGAAGCGCACCCGGAAATCCACTGGAAGCCAATGCAGCTCGCGCAGGAGAGGAGTCACATGGGAGCGCCCCGTCGCTCCAATAATCCCCCGCGCGGCCGCATTCTGCACCAGTTGGAGCCTCCGGGTCCACCCCAAGGGGAGCCCCATGTAGAGAGCGTTACAGTAGTCCAGCCGAGTAGTGATGAGAGCTTGAGTGACCGTGCGTAAGGAGTCCTGATCCAGAAAGGGACGCAACTGGTGTATCAGGCGAACCTGATAGAAAGCTCGTCATATGTTCTTCTAAAGACAGCTGTGAGTCCAGGAGGACGCCCAAGTTGTGAGCCCTTTCCGTGGGGGCCAGTGATTCGCCCCCAATAACCAGCGATGGCGCCAGCTGGCTATACCGGGACACCAGCAGCCACAGCCACTCGGTCTTGGAAGGGTTGAGTCGAAGCCTGTTTCTCCCCATCCAGACCCACACGGCCACATGGGGGAAATACACATTGAAAGGAATACACTAAGCATTGCCAGCCACTGGAAGGATCAATTTAATTAAGGTTAGAGAGGGACCTTATTAAATTCTGGAAAACTCTTTTTTTATTTTTTATTTTTATTCTTATTTATATGCCGCCCTTCTCCGGAGACTCAGGGCGGCTTACAATGCGTTAAGCAATAGCCTTCATACTTTTGTATATTTTATACAAAGTCAGCTTATTGCCCCCACAAACTGGGTCCTCATTTTACCCACCTTAGAAAGGATGGAAGGCTGAGTCAACCTTGAGCCTGGTGAGATTCGAACTTACAGTAATTGCAGGCAGCTGGATGTTAAATGCTGCCTTGTAGGAGGCATTAGCCTCCTACGCCACTCAGGCTCCTTTTTAGAGGCTAATTGCTCTATGGGGAAAAGCAGCTCAGGAAAATATGGTTTTTAGGTAATCTTTCCACTCAGCTGGGAACTGGGAAAACTGTGATGGCAAACATATGACAGATGGAGTGATGGTCGTAACTGTTAGCATTGGTTGCAAAGTGGCTTTTTCATCAGTCATAACTACTACAACTCTCTGCCCAAGGCAGAGAAGTGAACAAGCTCTGCTAAACAAGGACTAACTGTATTTTAATAACTGGATTGTTAAATCTTTTTCTTAATGTGGTTCTAAATAAAATACCAGAATAAGCTAATAAAAGGGTCTTGCATCATCCCAGACTCCTGACAGTGCAGGACAGAAGGACACCACCACACCTGATCCTTAAGGATAAAATTCCCCTCCAGCCAAGCAGACAGGCCACTGGCTAACAATAAGTTCTGTCTGGTTTGACTGTCTTTTGACCATCCAATCCATTGCAATTTTCAAGAACTGAATTGAAACACTCCTTGGCTGTTTCACACACCACACCGAGTCTTGAACTAGGGCTAACAAAGCACTGTTAACTTGTTTGCTTAATAACAATGGTCTGTGCAAAGAAGTTGGTTGGTTTCCACCACATGCTGAACTGCCAACCACCCATTGTCCTCAAGTTGAGTTGCATCTTGAGTTAATTTGGATGTTACTCCATCTTAATCAAACTTAGATGCCCTTTGGTGGTGGTGGTATCTTATAGTACAGGAGTCTCCATACTTGGCAGCTCTGCCTTAAATTATCCTCCAGAATTGGTTTAAGTTGCCAAGTTTGGAGACCCCTGTGGTAGAACATCCCAAGAGAACATCTCCTGCTTGGTTGTCAACGTCAAAAACTGATTCTGGAGGAGAATCCAAGGCAGAGTTTCAATCTGGATTGGATTCTGTAGTCTAGGTAGGAGCAGTTCCATCACCCATTTTAATTGGATTGGATTCTATACAGGTAGTCCTTGACTTACAACCACAATTGGGCCCAACATTTCTGTTAAGTGAGACATTTGTTAAGTGAATTTTTCCCCATTTGACGACCTTTCTTGCCACAGTTGTTAAGTGAATCACTGTAGTTGTTACATTAGTAACACAGTTGTTAAGTGAATCTGACTTCCCCTTTGACTTTGCTTGTCAGAAGGCATAAAAGGGGATCTCGTGACTCTGGGACACTGCAACCATCATAAATATGAGTCAGATGCCAAGCGTCTGAATTTTGATCATGTGACCACGGGGATGGCACAACAGTCGTGAAAAATGGTCATAAGTTACATTTTTTAGCACTGTGTGTAACTTTCAATGGTTGCTAAACTGTTGCAAGTCAAGGACTACCTGTAGTCAAAGTAGGAGCAGTTCCATCACACATACCTCCATGGTATAATATCGACAGGATTTTGAGCGGTCCAACCTGCCCTTGTCCTTTCTGAGAAGATCGTCCCACCAAGGGCATCTGGTGTCATAATTGTTCTTCAAACAAGAGAGTTATCACTTCAGAGTAACACTTAGGGTGATGGTGGTGTTTTTTAATATCTGGCTGGTCCTTAAAATGGTAAATCTTACCCAGCTAATCCTCGTGATCTCATCCTTGTTTTTTTAACTGAGATTCCAAAACATTTTGGTCATCTCCTTCCCTTTTTTTATTTAAAGAATACCCATTCTCACGCCCGTCTGAAGTCTTTCCTGGAGTGCCATGGCCTGTCCCTCCTCTGGATCTGGATGGCAGAGCTCGGGGACAGCAGAGGAAACACAGCCAACAGTTTGAAACTGCAGCTGGAGGTCCGTGGCTGGGATGGCGTGGTTGCGTCTTGACGGGCAGGTGTTGAGATGAGCGAATGAGCTAAAGAGGGGGGTCCTTGGTGCTCTCTCAGCGTAGGGCTTTGCTTACAGATTTCATGACCCAACTAGGGAACGTCATCAGTGCTAGAAGGGATGGGGGGGGGGGTTGCAGAGTACAGAAGAAGGAGAAGAGGAGGAGCAGGAGTAGGAGAAAGAGAGGAAAAGTAGGAAGACAACAACCCTGAGGTCTTTGGTGCTCTCTGAGCTTGGTGGCTTTCTTGGAGATGTTTCATTACCCAACTAGGGAACATCATCAGTGCTGGCTGAAGAGACCAACAGAAATATGGTTTCTTCAGCTCATCCACAATTTTCTTTCACCAGTTCCCACATTGCATTGCATCGTTCTATCTGAGCGTTGTTGTCTTTGCGCACAATGACGCTGCTTATGATCAAAGCAGTTGGTCGACAATGTTTTTAAGGGAGGGGAAAACCACTTTGCAGAGCTGGTTGTGCAAATCAGATGCCGATAGCTCTCATTCCAATAACATTTTTAAATCCCCCTGTATGGGCACAAGCTCATTTGAACGTGGGAAAAGAGTCGGATTTGACACGCAAGCAGCTTCAAGCTGAGAATTAATTTCAGATGAGAGGTCTTTGTTTAATCTTTTTTTAAACATTCCATTATTTAGTGTTTTACTCTGCAAAATACATTTCCTGATTTGGCTGTCAGTCATTGATTTTGAACAACATTGAAAATTATATGGGAATAACTGGATTTACAGTAGATTATTTCCAGATTTTGAGAACTGGGGATCAAGTATAGGATGTTCCACTGACTTGTTGTTTGCTGTGACATTCAGCATTAGCATATCTTCCAGACATTGCATTACAGCCAAGAACTGGGAGTCATCTTTGGACTTCATATTCTAGACCAGTGTTTTTTAGCCTTGGCAACTTTAAGAGGTGTGGATTTCAACTCCCATAATTCTCCAGCCAGCATGCTTTAAGATGGGTGGGATTCAACCCCCATAATTCCCCAGCCAGCATGCTTGAAGATGTATGGACTTCAACTCCCAGTATTCCTCAGCCAACATACTCAATGGGGAATTCTGGGAGCTGAGTTTCACACAATATAAAATTGCCAAGGTTGAGAAAAGCTGCTCTAGAAGATCAGTCTGTTAGTAGTGATGGAGTTTTGGTTACTTCCAGTATTGGAGTTAGAGAACTCTTAGTTGCCAGAGAACATGAATGAATGACAAAGGTGCTTTTTCAAGAGGCAACTGGACTTTGTTTTTCTTTGAAGACGTTTCACTTCTCATCCAAGAAGCTTCTTCAGCTCTGACTGGATGGTGGGGAATGGAAGGATTTATACTCCTTGCAGACAGCTGGTCATTTGCATTCTTTTAGAGAGTCATTGAGGCCACCTGGAGGTTTATCTGTGTCATCAGGGTCACCTGAGTAGTGCAAATGGGTGTGGACAGATACATCAAATTCATAGGAAGATGTTAAAGAAAATAGTCTAGCCTTCCTGGACTGTGCAGTATGTATTAAGGAAGACAGGTGCCTTAACATTGAAGTTTTCAGAAAACCCACACACAGAGACCAATATTTACATTTTGATTCCCACCACCCACTGGAGCACAAAATGGGAGTAATCAGAACCCTACACCACTGAGCTAAAGGCCTGCCTACCAGCAAAGATGGGAAAGAAAAAAAACTAAAACACATGAAGGAAGCCCTCAGAACGTGTGGCTAATAGGCCTTCATCAAATCTCAAAACGTCCCAACAGGAGCTCCTCCACAACTTTGTTCTCAAAGAAGAGAACAATAAACGAAGCAACGTTGTCATTTCATACGTTGCAGGAATATCAGAAAAGCTCAGGAGGATCTTCAGCCAACACAACATACGTGCACACTTCAAACCCAAGAATACACCAAGGCAGAAGCTTGTCCACCCCAAGGATAAAACACCCAGACACAAACTAAGCAATGTGGTATATGCAGTACAATGCAGCAAGACATCTGCAGATCTTTACCTTGGAGAAACAAAGCAACCATTTCATAAACGCATGGCACAACATAGGAGAACAAACCCATCAGGACAAGATTCAGCAGTTCATCTGCATTTAAAAGACAAAGGCCACTCTTTTGAAGACAGCAAAGTCCACATTTTGGACAGAGAGGATCGCTGGTTTGAAAGAGGGGTCAAAGAGGCCATCTATGTAAAAATTGAAAGCCCTCTCTCAACAGAGGGGGAGGGATACGACATCTATCTCCAGTCTACAACACAGTCCTTTCAAAAGTTCCAAGAAGGCTCCACACCAATTTGCACTACTACGGTGACCCTGACGACATAGATAAACCTCCAGGTGGCCTCAACGACTCTCTAAAAGAATGCAAATGACCAGCTGTCTGCAAGGAGTATAAATCCTTCCATTCCCCACCATCCAGTCAGAGCTGAAGAAGCTTCTTGGATGAGAAGTGAAATGTCTTCAAAGAAAAACAAAGTCCAGTTGCTTCTTGAAAAAGCACTTTTGGGACAACTATGACCTGGATGACTGAGAATCTCCATAGACATGAGTGATGACACTTGCTTTCCTAGATAGCTGGAAAGGAGAACATTGAACCTATGGTGCACTGCTGTTCCTGTTATGTTCTCATGCATGTTGTAACCCTCCTTTGCTGATGTAAGCATATTATCTCTAGTTCATTCTGTAAGAAAAAGGAAGTGTGTGGTTTTCTGGTGAACCACCTACATTGGGTGGCCAAAATGCAGAATTGTAGGTTCCTTGGTGCTCTCTGAGCTTGATGGTTTTCTTGCAGATGCTTCATGGTCCAACTAGGTGGCATCATCAGTGCTAGAAGGGAGTGGGGTTTGTGGAGAGAAGGAGGGAGGAGAAGAGAAGAGGAGGAGGATTGTGGGGTCCTTGGCACTCTCTGAGCTTGGTGGTTTCCTTGCAGACGTTTCATTACCTAACGTGGTGACCTCATCAGTGCCACCAAGCTCAGAGAGCACCAAGGACCCCACAGTTCAACCCTGTGCTACAAATGTTCTCTTGTATCAGAACCACATATGTGCGTCTAAATCTAGAAGGTCCTCCTCCCTTTGAGGACCTGAACTGTAACCCAAGCCCAGTTAAGGAGAACTGACCACCCTCATGTTGTGTTTGGTGACAGATCATCAAGACATTGGAGCTTCTGCCCATCCCTAATAAGAACATGCTGGAGGAGAGCAAAGTCCTTCCAATCATCCAACGTTGGGCCCGGACCAAATCTGCCATCCCACAACTGAGTGAAGGAGACAGTTATTCCAGTGAGAACACCTCCCGGGCTCATACACCCCTCAACATGCCTGATCCATCCTCGAAGCCTGTCCTGGAGGATGAGACAGATACCCCTAAGAAGGTGGCCTTCCAAAGACTCAAGATCATCAGTGAGAACAGCATGGACAGTGGTCTCTCAGACACCGCCAGCGAGATGGAGCTGAAGGAGAACAAAGAAGACCTTGAGCATCTTGACTACCTTCCAAGCAAAGCAGTGGATGAGCATGCCTTGGAGCAGGAGACAACCAAGGACGCCACCACAGAAGTTTTGATGGACACCACCAAGGCTCCTGCTGCTGACCAGGAGGCAGAGCCCGACCGGGAGACCAAGAAGAGTCACACCCCAAAGTTGGAGGACCCCGTTGCTGCCGAAACCCCCTCTCAAGACGAAGAGGAAGGGGTCTCCGATGTGGAAAGTGAACGGAGCCAAGAACAGACCAACAAGTTGGTAGATCTCAGTGACTTGGCTACCAAGCTCCTGGACTGCTGGAAAGACCTCAAAGTAAGTTGGATTCTCTGGGAAAGTTAACTATTAGGCTTCAGACTTAAGATTTTAAAGCCTGTGTGTGTTTTGTTACATTCACACATGCAGGCTCCCATTTGAGGGGAGAAAGAATGAATGAATGAATGAATGAATAGCAGAATGGGATAAACTAAATCATATATTTGCTTTGAGGGTCAATGCTTTGCAAATCTCACTATATCTACTTCCCATTTTGATCTGTTTTATTTTTTTGCTGCGTGATTTTAAGCCATGAAAAGTATCCATTTGGCTCAGCCATAGAACAGAAATGAAAGTCAAATTGTTTCTCAACAGGACAGAATTAGTAGCATAGTATAATTAATTAATAACCAATTAATGAATTAATAATTTAAATTGGAGCAAACTGAACTTTCAACAGGTTAATTTCCAACAGACTGGAAGCCCTTCCATTAGAAAATGGAATTTCTAATGCCAAAGTAGGAGTGGATTTTCTGACCAGTGCAGGTAGTCCTCAACTCAACATTTGTTTAGTGACTGTTTAAAGTTACAGTGACACTGAAAAAAGTGACTTATGACTGTTTTTTACACTTACCGTTGCAGCATCCCCATAGTCACGTGATCAAAATTCACATGTTTGGCAATTGACTTGTATTTATAACAGTTGCAGTGTCCTGGGGTCACATGATCCACTTTTGCGACCATCTGACAAGCAAAGTCAATAAGGAAGTCAAATTCACTTAACAACCATGTCACTAACTTAACTGCAGTGATTCACTTAACGGCCATGGCAAGAAATGTAGTAAATGGGGCAAAACTCACTGTCTTGCTTAGCAACAGTAATGTTGGGCTCGATTGTTGTCGTAACTCGAGGACTACCTGTGAACTTTATCTGTCATGTGATCAAATTCTTGGCCATGGGATATCAAACACTGTCTCCTGCTAAGCATTAAAGAGACATTGAAAACCTGTTTTTCATTTTGAAGAATACCAAATAACTTAAGAAAGATTCAGCCTACACAAGGGGTGGGTGATGTATTGTTACTGAGTTGTTAGAAACTTAGCTTGGGAAAAAAATGGGGTCTTGAAAAGACCAGCATTAGGGGAACCCTTCCAGAAGAAAAGAAATATGCAGTGAGTTTGGATCCTGTCTTTTGATTTTTACTTTTCAAAAGTTACAAATATCTATAGCAGTATTTTTAAACCTTGACAACTGAAGACAGGTGGACTTCAACTCCCAGCATCCCACAGCCACCATGCTTTCAGACGGGTGGACTTCAACTCCCAGAATCCCCCAGCCAGCATTCTTTAAGTGGGATGTACATCAACTCCCAGATGTGAAGTTTCCGAAAGATGCCCTAATTAATTCATGAGCCATGAGCCAAACTTCAAAAGAAATACAGTCATTTATTAGGAGCACCATTTCGGCAATATTCGGATGCAGTTAGAACTAATCCCATGTAGATTTACGTTCCCCTATGACCCTGTCTCTCCCCTCCTCCCTGGCCATGTCATAAATCACATTCTCCAATTAACCACTTTGGCTGGCTGTGAAATCCAACACCCTCCTTCTGATTGCGGTATGGAAGCATGTATGGAATGTATCTTCAGTTAGAGAAATCAGCTCTATCAGTTCTCCCTCCCTCCTGCTCATGGCAACTTGAAAGCTTTGCAAGTTGACATTCGGCTCCCCTCACTTCCCGAGGGCGACCTGCACAAAGCAAAACAATTTGAGTACAGATATAGAGTTTAGGGACATGACCCCCCCACCTGGCTTGTTTGGATTTTCTGCATGAAATTTGGATATAAGGCGATCCGCCTGGATGTTTCGACTCTTTACCCAAGATGCCTCTGATAAGGGGTAACCCTTCCACTTGATTAAATATTGGAGTTGTCTCCTGTGCCACCTCGAATTGAGGATTTGCTGCACCTCATAATGGGTCTGGCCCCCTATGACCATGGGGTCTGGGGGCTCACAGGGTAGTGGCCTCAGGTTTGATCCGACCACAGGTTTTAAGAGGCTACTATGGAATACTGGGTGTATCTTCCCTAGCAGTCAGGGCAACTTCAATTGCACCGTGACCAAGTTGATTATCTTTACTATGGGGAATGGTCCCATAAACTTTGGCCCCAGTTTCTTGCTAGGGAGTTTTAACCTCAAATATTTTTGTGGAGTAGCACTGCTCCAACTGCCACATCACTGGCATCTGCTTGGATGACGAAGGGTTGTTCGGGGTCAGGATGCTTCAACACCGGTTCCTTCGCAAACATTTCTTTTAGTGTTTCAAATGCCTCTTGGCAGGTCAGGTCACATTGTAGAGGTTGTCCCAGGCGGGGTTTTGTTCCTGAGCTCCCTGTCTTTAGGAGGTCCGTCATGGGTTTGGCAATCTTTGCAAAGGAGGGGATGAATTGCCTGTAGACGTTCCCGAACCCTAGCAAGCTTTGTAGCTGTCTACGGGTGCGAGGGGGTTGCCAGCCTAGGACTGCTTGCACTTTGGCTGGATCCATCTCTATTCCCTCATTTGACACTCGATAGCCCAGGTAATCTAGCCGTGCGCGGTGGAACTCGCATTTTGACAGCTTGACATACAGGTTGGCTGCCAGAAGTTTTTCCAGTACCTGGCGGACAAGGGGTATGTGGTCGTCCATAGTCTCAGTGTAAATGAGGATGTCATCTAGATAGACGAGAACCCCCTTGTAGAGGTGCTCATGCAGCACCTCATTTATTAATTGCATGAACACCGCTGGGGCTCCCTGCAGTCCGAAA
>WNWU01012307.1:53723-75633 GCA_012654045.1 Ptyas mucosa
ACACACAATCTCATAGTTCCATCTTTTTTTTCTTTGAAGAGGACTGGCGCCGCGACCCGTGGTTTGGCTGGCTTGATGAACCCCCTTTCTAGGTTTTTGTCTATGTAGTTGAGCATTTCTTGCATTTTCCAAAGTGTCATGGCATACAGCTTCATCTTGGGTAGTTTTGCCCCACGGATGATTTCAATGGCGCAATCTGCCTCGCGGTGGGGAGGCAGGACGTTGCACTCAGCCTCTCTGAATACTTCTGCAAGGTCCTGATATTCCCTCGGGATCTGTTCAGTCTCGGGTTTTGTCGGATGTGGCTGCCAGTTGTTCTGGTGTGCTCTTTTGGACGCATTGGTGGCCCGTTTGGGGCCTTGTTCCAGCTGTGCCCTGGGTGGTGGCTCTGGCCTAGGCCTCGGGGCTGGGGTCGTGCACACAGATACCGTGTTGCCCTTCCCCCCACATCTGTAGCACTTCAGCAGGCTTCGAGGGAGGGCTGGTTTCAGATCGGGTTGCCCCCTCTCTTTCGTGTCTGGTTGCTCTCTCATGTTGGCGCGCAATCCACTGTCGACTTTTATTGCTACTCGGAACCACTCAGAGAGCTGGTTTGGGATGTCCCAGTAAGCGGTTACCTGGGCAATTTGATTGTCCAGGCTTGTTCTGAAAAAGTGCACTAGCAACCACAACGACTGGCAGAGAACAAAGAGGCGAGCTGGTGACAGAGTGGAGCAAGGAGGAGGAGAAGAGAGGAGAGGCAAGCTTGCTGTGGATCATCCAGGCGATCCTGTTTGATGGTGGAAGCAGCATACCGGCGTGACGGACCAGCAAATGGGAGCCATGTGGCTGCTGAGCAAAAAGCAGGTGCAGCACAGCAAGGAGGAAAGCCAGCAGCAAGGGACAGCGCAGCGAGCTACAGCCTGAGAGCAGCACAGAGAGCAGCACGGAGAGCAATGGGGAAAGTGACGGTGGAGCTCAGTGGAGCAGACCAGATAGCGGAGCTGAGGTGAGCTGACCGGAAAGCTGACCGGCAGACTGAGATGGCTGACCAGAGCAGAGACGAGACCAAGAAGACCCGACCACTGAAAGACAGAGTTTGGCTGGCAGAGAGAACAAGAGGCCAGAGCAGTGAACGACGGAAGTGAAGGCAACAAATTAAGCTAGAGGTCCCAGTAGTCAGGGAGGGAAGACCCTGATAGAGAATAATACTACAGGAGAGAAAATAAAAGATAACTAAATAGGCAAATAATAAGGACAAGAGTGGAACATTAGAAATCAAGGAAGAACTACTACCGATGGCACCTCCCACCGGCGCGCCTGGCCAAGATGTTCCCCAATACGTCTCCAATGTGTTGGAAATGTAAATCACAGAAAGGGACATACTATCATCTCTGGTGGTCATGCCGAAAGACAAAACAATACTGGCAAGAAATTAAGATAATAATCGAACAAATTATAAAACAAAAACTGGAAATGAGGCCGGAAACCTTTTTATTGGGAATAATCACAGCACAATACACCAAAGAAATAAAATATCTGATCATCCATATCCTCACAGCAGCACGTATTCTCTTTGCCCAACATTGGAAATCTGAGCAGTTACCTACAGAAGATAAAATAATCGCTAAAATCACAGAATGTGCAGAAATGGACAAGCTTACAAAAGAACTACAAGAGAAAGACGATACTGATTACTATTTAGTGTGGCAAAGATGGTACAGCTGGCTGGACGCAAAAATAGGAATATAAGGATAACTTTTGACCACTCAATAGAAATGTATAGAATTAAATAAAGAGTCAATTATATATAGATATATACAATCGTGTAAATATGTGAACATAGATATAGATACAAATAGAGGAAAATAAGAAAAATAGGAAAATAACCCACTGATGTAGTAACTTTAAGAGTCAGTCATAGGACTGAATTGATGTTTGTTTGTTTTGTATGTTGTCTTAATGTATTTATGTTTTTTGTATTTTTTTTATTAATAAAAACCTATAAAAAAACAAAAAAAGAAATCAAGGAAGAACTAGATCAATCAAATAAATAAGGCAAACGTTAAATAATAAGGTAGGGAGGAATTGGAGCTCAAAAGCTTTAAAAATATAGGGAAGAAAAGGATAAATAACACTAACATAACAGTAAGCAAGTTAAATAACAACATAGAAAAACGAGCAGAAAAAGGCAGTAAAAAGGCTAGAAAAAAAGAAGGAAACATAATTTTTTACCCTTAAAAGAAGCAGCAAAATGAAACAAAAACATGGAACTGATACTATTGTGGTAGGCAATCTATGTTCCATGTATGTGCTTATGCCCAAAGAACACCCAAATTATACATCTATTAAATGTAAACTAGGTGAACTACTAGAGGAAAAAGTAAGGAATCTAGAGGCAACTCTAGCCAAACTCCAACCTAAGCAAGAAAGCTATACCCAAATTGAACCAAATAATGAACAAATAACTCCCAGCGGATTTGACCCTGCTGATAAACCCTTGGAGGAAGACAAATGGAGGTATGTCACACATAGAAGGAAACACAATAATCAAAGAAAAAAGCAGCATACATCTAATAAACCCCTACTGCCCAATCTAACCCAACCAGAAGCAGCCCCATTAAAACTGAGCAATCGATTTTCCCCCCAGATGAAAATACACAGACCCACAACCTCCCCCTCCAAGAAAACATGCAGACACCTAGAAAAGAGACAGCATGAAATATCCCTAAAAAGTCACATCAACAAACACACCTGAGATAAACAGAAAAGCAACCCAGACTGCACCCCCCAAAAAAGGAAGGCAAGTGTTGGTGATGGGACATTCTGTTCTCAAATGAACAGAACCAGCCATCTGCAGACCGGACGTACAATCTAGAGAGGTATGTTGTCTCCCTGGAGCAAAAATCAAGGATATGGCTGAGAACCTAGCCAAAATAATTAGGCCACAGGTTACTACCCTTTCCTCCTCCTTCACATTGGGACAAATGACAAAACCAAGAAGCTGAGTACAATATTGAGAGATTACAAACAACTAGGCAACCAAGTTAAGGAGCTAGGAGCACAAGTAGTGTTCTCCTCAATACTCCCAACGAAAGATCAACACCCATTGAGGGACAAAAGAATTCTAGAAATAAACCACTGGCTAAAGGGTTGGTGTCGCCAAGACAACTTTGGTTTCCTGGACCATGGACTGCATTACCTAAAAGAAGGACTCTTGGCAAGGGATGGGCTGCACCTCACGAAAACGGGGGGAAATGTACTTGGAAAAAGACTGGCCCAACTCATCAGAAGGGCTTTAAACTAAAATTGAAGGGGGAGGGTGACCAATCTTTAGAATCTCTAGAACACAAAACCAATCATAAATCCCAAGAAAACAAATCAAACAATGAGGTAGGGAGTGATGAGAAAAGAGAAAAACTCAAACAACAACTAGGAGATGTAGGAAACATATCCACGGACAGGCATAAAAGTCTTAACTGCTTATATACAAATGCTCAAAGCTTGGGAAACAAACAGGGTGAACAAGAAGCAATAGTACACGAGGGCAGGTACGACATAGTTGCCATTACAGAAACCTGGCGGAACGAAACCCATGACTGGAATGTACTGATAGAGGGATACAAATTGTTCAGAAGAAACAGATCAACAAAAAGAGGAGGTGGCGTTGCACTATACAGGTGAAACTCGAAAAATTAGAATATTGTGCAAAAGTTCATTTATTTCAGTAATGCAACTTAAAAGATGAAACTAATATATGAGATAGACTCATTACATGCAAAGCGAGATAGTTCAAGCCTTGATTTGTCATACTTTTGATGATTATGGCTTACAGCTCATGAAAACCCCAAATTCACAATCTCAGAAAATTAGAATATTACATGAAATCAATAAAACAAGGATTGTACATAGAACAATATCGGACCTCTGAAAAGTATAAGCATGCATATGTACTCAGTACTTGGTTTGGGCCCCTTTTGCATCAATTACTGCCTCAATGCGGCGTGGCATGGATGCTATCAGCCTGTGGCACTGCTGAGGTGTTATGGAAGACCAGGATGCTTCAATAGCAGCCTTCAGCTCTTCTGCATTGTTCAGTCTCATGTCTCTCATCTTTCTCTTGGCAATGCCCCATAGATTCTCTATGGGGTTCAGGTCAGGCGAGAAACTGGGACTGTTGTGGAGGCTGTGAAGGTGTGTGGGCATGCATGCACACACATAAGTAAATTGAAAACAACAAAAAGCAGTTGCGCTTAAAATAAAAGCTATCCACACGGGCCGGACAGGGACTGTAAAATGCCTAGGTCTGCCTTCTACCATCCTGGACAAATGGTTGTCCAATCTTGTAAAACGTAGAATCAAGGGCTGGAAGGGACCTTGGAGGTCATCTAGTCCAACCCCCTGCTCGAGCAGGAGACCCTATCCCATTCTGGACAAATGATTGCCCAGTCTCTTCTTAAAAACCACCAGTGATAGAGCACCCACAATTTCTGCAGGCAAGCTGATTAATTCCACTGATTATTTTTTCTCACTGTTGGAAAATTCCTCCTTAATTCTGGGTTGGATCTCTCTTTAATGACCTTACATTAAATTCTTGGAAAAGTTAGACAGAAGCAACTAACTCTTAATGCCATGACAGTGGATAGGAGAGATCTGAGATCACCCACATGTGGGAATATAAAATATTCTCACGCCTGGGAATATGAGAATATAAGATTTCAGATATATGGATGGCAATGCACTGGTAACCTGCATCGGAGATCTCATTAATCCATATAATCGAAGTCAGTCCCTTAAAAGTTTCTGAATGCAGCTATCTGATCATCAAAAGAGTAAACTTGATTTTGTTTTAACATCTGGTACAGCAACCTTGGATAGAGAATGATTCCAGAGCTGGCCAAGATTTGAACCAAGAGCCAGAGGTACCCCAAAGTAATAAAAGAGCTTTGCAAATATATATATATATTTCCATGCTTGACTTCATACCAAGATTAAACTCTGTCAAGTCTCAAGCTGCAATGTCATTAAACTGCTTTTAGAACTTTCAAACCTAAATTTAGGTTTTTTTCTCTTCCCTCCCCACAATAGATTGAGGCATGAAATTCTGGGACATGAATTAAGCATGTACAGATGACGCTAAGGTGCAAAAAAACCCCCATACTGTAGTTTGACATACTACATTTTTTCACCAAAAGGCACAAGAGTGGGTCCACTGACGTGCTCTTTCATGACAGAAAGCAGTCTGTTACCAAACTCTATTTCAATCCAGATAGGATCAGGGGATCCCTAAATACAGATTAACCAATATTGTAGATGTACCAAAAAAATAACATGTACAAAAATGCAACTGGAAATAAGAAAGGGAAGTGGATCAATGTCTACCCTCTTCAATTACTAGGCACAGCATTGTTTTCTTAACCTTGGCAGCCAAAGAATGGGTAGACTTCAACTCCCAGAATTCCCAAGCCAGCCATGCTTAAAGCTTGCTGCCTTGGAAACTCTGGGAGCTGAAGTCCACCCCTCTTACAGAATGCTGGCTGGGGGATTCTGGGAGTTGAAGTCCACCCCACTTAAAGAATGCTGACTGGGGAATTCTAGGAGTTGAAGTTTACCCATGTTAAAACATGCTGACTGGGGGATTCTGGGTGTTGAAGTCCACCCGTCTGAAATCATGGTGGCTGTGGGATGCTGGGAGTTGAAGTCCACCCGTCTTAAAGAATGCTGACCAATTCTGGGAGTTAGAATAGAACAGAATGAATGAGCTGGAAGGGACCTTGGAGGTCTTCTAGTTAAGCCCCCTGCTCAAGCAGGAGAATCTATACTATTTCAGATAAGTGACTGTGTGGTCACTCATTGACACCTGTGGTCACTTATAAGTGACCACGGGTGTCAAACTAGATCACGTCACGTGATGTATCATGACGTATTGCGATGTTTTTTGCCTTTGCGGAGCTGGGGTGGGCATGGTCTGTGCGTAACGCATCTGGCCCGCTAGCTGCCAGTTTGACACCCCTGGTCTAGACTCTTCTTAAAAACATCCAGTGATGGAGTGCCCATGATTTCTGGAGGCAAAAGCTGTTCCACTGGTTAATTGTCCTCACTGTTAGGAAGTTTCTCCTTAATTCCAGGTTGTTTCTCTCTTTGATTAGTTTCCAACCATTGTTTCTTTTCCTGCCCTCTGGTGCTTTGGAGAATAATTTGACCCCGTCTTCTTTGTGGCAGCCCCTCAAGTACTGGAATACTGTTATCATGTCACCCTTAGTTCTTCTTTTCTCTATACTAACCAAACCCAAAAGCTGCAGCTGTTCTTCATATGGTTTAGCCTCCAAGCCTTTGATCATCTTAGTTGCTCTTCTCTGAACTTTTTCCAAAGTCTCAACATCTTTTTTGTAGTATGGTGACCAAAATTGGTTGCAGTATTCCAGGCGTGGTCTTACTATGGATTTATAAAGTGGTACTAATACTTCACGTGATCTTGATTCTTTGCCTCTGTTTATACAACCAATGATTGTATTAGCTTTTTTGGCGGGGCTGCATACTGCTGGCTCATATTCAAGTGATCATCCACTAAGACTCCAAGGTCCCTCTCACAGTTACTGTTTTTGATCCAGGTCTCGCCTAATCTGTACTTATACCTTTGATTTTTTCCTACCTAACTGTAAAACTTTGCTTTTCTTCACATTGAAATTCATTTTGTTGGATAGGGCCGGGGTGAAATTCAGCCGGTTCTGACAGGTTCTAGAGAACCGGTAGCGGAAATTTGAGTAGTTCGGAGAACCGGCAAATACCACCTCTGGCTGGCCCCAGAGTGGGGTGGGAATGGAGATTTTGCAGTATCTTTTCCCTGCCACACCCATGAAGATATTGAAGAGTACTGGGCCTAAGACGGTGCCTTGTGGTACCCCACTGCTTACTTCTTTCCATGTAGATGTAGTACCATTAAGGACTACTCGTTGAGTATGGTTTGTCAGCCAGCTACAAATTCATCTGGTGGTGATGTTGTCTATTCCACATTTTTCTAGCTTACCAAGAAGTAGGTTGTGGTCTGCTTTGTCAAATGCCTTACTGAAATCTAAGTATACTATGTCCACAGCATTTAATTGGTCTGCTAATTTAGTGATTTTATCAAAGAATGAGACACGATTGGTTTGGCATGATCTGTTTTTAAGAAACCTGTGCTGGCTACTAGTTATAACTTTATTTCAGGGGTGAAATGCTTCCTGTTCGGACCGGCTCGGGCGAGTAGGTAGTGATGGCAGCGGGCAGTTCGGAGAACCAGCAGCAAAAATCCCTTGCTCCCACCCCCATGCCCAGCTGAGCCGCGCGATCATCAGAGCCTTTTTTTTCTTTTAAATGGCTCTGAATCCCAGCTGAGTTGCCTGCTAATCAGGCAACTCAGCTTGGATCGCCAGAGCCATGTAAAAGAAAAAAACTTTTTTCCTTTTAAATGGCTCTGCCTGCTAATCGGTAGCAAAAATCCCTCCCCTTCCCGCCCCTCAGCTTGCTTACTTTAGCTGCTGGTCGCAACACCTTGCTGTAATCCCTGCAATCGATTGCATCAGCAAGCAACTGAATCTCCCTGAGATTCAAGCAGGCAGGGAGTTGAAGTCTACAAGTCTTAAAGTTGCCAAGGTTGGAGACCCCTGTTCAATTGGGTAAGTTTTTTTCCCCTTTGGGAGCTTTAAAAAAATAGTTAATTGGGGTTTTTTTTAGTTGTTCTTTTTTTAGACCTAGCCATTTAAAGTTTAGGAAGTTTTAAATTTAGCTGCTTTTATATAAAAATAAAATAAAATAATATTTGTGCAGCTTTCTGAGATTTAGTGTGTTTCTGTAGTGTTTCACTCTAACTACACAATCACACAAAATCTCACAAAGCTGTATGTGGAATTTTGTGTGTGTAAAGTGTGAAAATTGGTTTTTTGGGTTTTTTGTGGCTGTGTGAGGTTCCTGCTTGTTGCAGGGGCCATTTTGGGTCTAGCACAGCTGCTTTTATATCGTGGGTGAGCCAGTTGTGTTGTGTTGTGTTTTGTAGGTTAAAAAAGGGCAAAGAAGTGACATTGACTTGGCCACGCCCACCTGACCAACAAGCCATGCCCTCCCAGTCACCTTACCACCAAGCCCCACCCACTAATTAAACCCCGCCCACAGAACCGGTAGCAAAAAAATTTAGATTTCACCCCTGCTTTATTTGCTTCTACTTGTTCGCAGATCTGCTTTTTATTATCTTTTCCAGAATCTTCCCAGGTATTGATGTTAGACTGATTGGTCTGTAGTTTCCTGGGTCTGTTTTTTTCCCTTTCTTGAAGATGGGAACTACATCAGCCCTTTTCCAATCCTCAGGTACTTCCCCGGTGCTCCAGGATTTTTGAAAGATATGGTACAATGGTTCTGAGATAACATCTGCCAGCTCCTTCACAACTCTGGGATGTAATCTGTCAGGTCCCAGTGATTTATATTCGTCAAGGTCAGATATGTGTTCTCTTACAATTTTCTTGCTTATTTTAATTTTTATTTCTAGTTTGTCTTTTACAGTAGGGTTTTTTTTTGGTACGTTGAGCTATAATTTTGCATGAAGACTGATGTGAAGAATGAGTTAAGCAGCTCTGATTTCTCTCTACTGCCTGTTACTTCCTTGCCATCTTCTCTCTTTAGTGGACCGACTGTTTCCTTGACTTTTTTCTTGTTATTTATATGTTGAAAGAAACTTTCATTATCTTTGACTTTTGTTGCAAGTCTTTGTTCATTCTGAGCCTTTGCTTTCCTGACTTCATCTTTTCATGTTCTGCTGATAATCAGCCTTAGTTAAGTGTCCCTCTTTCCATTTTTTTTGTCCTTTTTGTCTTTCAGTTTGTCAGAGAGATCTTTGTGCAGCCATGCTGCTTTCTTTTTTAATTTCTTGTTTTTCTTTTTCAGTGGTATTGTGCTGGACTTTTATGCTCATATTTTTCAGTGTTTCCCTTGCTTCTTGAGTTGTTTTCCCCTTTGGCATTTTTATCCAAGAAATTTTTCTTAGGCTCTCACTGAGTTTGTTAAAATCAGCTCTTTTAAAGTTTAAGATGCTGGTTGGAGTATATTGTATTGCTTGTGTTTGCATTATATTGAATTCCAGTATGACATGATCACTCTCACCCAAGGTGCCGGCAACTTCAACTCCCTCTATCACTTCTTCTCTATTAGTAAGAATTAGGTCCAGTATAATTTTTCCTCTTAGTTTCCTCCGCTACCTTTTCAATGACAAAATTGTCAGCTAGGTTGGTTTGATCTCCCACTCGCTGATCATGTGCATTTCTGTAGATACTGTATTTATCTTTTCTTTTTTTTGACCAGATTGAAAAGCAAGAATACAGGTAGTCCTTGACTTACAAGTTACAACCACTCGTTTAGTGACTGTTCAAAGTAACAATAGCACTGAAAAAAGTGACTGATGACCATTTTTCACCCTTATGACCGTTACAGCATCCCCATGGTCATGTGATCAAAATTCAGACTTTTGGTAACTGACTCATATTTATGACGGTCGCAGTGTCCCCGGGGTCATGTGATCCCCTTCTGACAAGCAAAGTCAATGGGGAAGCCAGATTCACTTAACAACCATGTGACTAACTTAACCTCTGCATTTAGTCCCTTAACAATGGTGGCAAGAAAGATCATACAATGGGGCAAAAGTCATTTAACAACTATCTCACTTAGCAGTGGAAAATACGGGCTCCATTGTGATCATAAGTTGAGGACTATCTGTAGCAGTGGTGAAATCCAATTTTTTTTACTACCGGTTCTGTGGGCGTGGCTTGGTGGGCGTGGTGTGGCTTGGTGGGCGTGGCAGGGGAAGGATACTGCAAAATCTCCATTTCCACCCCTGTTCTGCCCCAGCTACAGATCCCAAAGAAAGTAGCACACACAAACTCCGAACAAAACTCAGTTTACCTCAAAACACAGTCTTTTGCAAATGCAGGCTGTTAATAAAAGGTTCTTAACAACCTGCCAGAAATTCCACAGATAAGATAGAGTCTTATTAGACTTGGCAGAAAGCCCAGAAGCCAGGTTTTGCAGAGAAAATTCAAACTCAATGATCAGCGAACGAATGGACGAACACACGTTGTTTCCTGCAGCTTTTTACAAGCTGTGTGCAAACTTAAATATGCTAAGGGAGTGGCCAATTAGCCCCAAGCCTTACTCTCGAGGAGACCTCCTCCTGAGTAACCACTCCTGCCTTTTGGCAGCTCTGCGTGCTTGTGCATTGAGAAGAGGCTCCTCCACTTCATCCTCTTCATTTAAAGGAGCCTCTGGAGGTTCTGAAGGCCCTGGCTGAATCCCTGCCTCTGGCACCACATCTTCTTCAGCCTCCTCGCTGTCCGACTCGAGCACTGGCTGCACAGGCTGCTGGCGCGACACCACACCAGCCTCCTCGTCGGGATCAGCAACAATCTGCACAGGCCACTGGCGGGCCACAACAACCCCACTCTGGGGCCAGCCAGAGGTGGTATTTGCCGGTTGTACGAACTACTCAAAATTTCTGCTACCGGTTCTCCAGAACCTGTCAGAACCTGCTGGATTTCACCCCTGATCTGTTGTCATAAACAGTCTATTTGTCTTTTTTATGACCAGACAAAAAACAAAGCTATCTCAGAGAAGATCCAGTTGAGGGACCAGAACTGAAAGCAAGAAGGTTCATAACGGGTTGAGTTGTCTACGGAGCTTCTCCATCATCAAGGTCATGGTTGTCCCAAAGGTGCTTTTTCCAAAAGGCAACTGGGCCTTCTTTGTTTTTTCCTTGCAAACTTTCCAAGTTCCGAAGAAGCTTCTTGATTGAGAAGCAAAATGTTTTCATAGAAAAAAAAACCCCAAGAAACTCCAATTGCCTTTTGGAAAAAGCACCTTTGGGACAATGGGTTGATTTGAAGGTCTTCCAAGCGACGTGCTGGTCATACTTTTGAGCCATCCCTTGGAAGCCTTGGGTGGGCAGGTGGGTCTTAAAAGCTGCGTCCTCCACTACGCTCTTCACCCTGAGCCCCTTGTAGTAATTGCAACCATTTCCATCCAGCTTCTCAGGGCAGCAAGGAGCTTGTTAAAATCCCCAGCTGGTCCACGAATCTCCTTCCCATTTTCAACTCCGTCCTCCCGAAGAATGGAGAACCCTGTGGAAGAGAAAAAGTCCAGTGTGGTGGTTGACAAGCTGGCTGGTGCATGAACAATGCTAGGTCTGACAAATAAAAACACAGAGGTGTCTAACTATTTGAGGCCGATGTAAATTGGGGGCATCTGGCAACGGATGATGCTCGGAAAGCAACCCTTTATTCCTGGTGGGAGAGCCAGATTGTGTGAGCTGTTTGTTTTATTTTATACACCACACACTTCTTCACACACCTCGTCCTGGCTTGGCACTTCGAGGGCTTCGCTGGTAGGAAGTCCTCGAACCCAAGATAGGTTCCAGCCACCACCAAACAACACAAAATCCACCTTGCAAACCCGCACAGCACACCGACCCAAAAAACTGTACGTTTTCAGCACAGGTTTTTTGCACCCTTCTTCTGCCCGCAATGGAAAAGGTGCATGGCTCTCCCCGTGCTGAAAACAAATACCATTGCACTAACAAACCGGCATTGCCTTTGTTTGCATGGCTTGCGCGAAGACCCGGAATTGGAGATGTAAGAGCGACAGGTAAGTCTTGCATAAGGATGGACGAAGGTAGCCCTGCGGAAAGCATCCAACATCTTGAAGGTAGGATGAGTAATGATTCCATTGCTGGTCACCTGTCCAAATTGGCAAAACCGACAATGGTGGTTTGCTGTGAACATTATCCAGGTGGGAAATTCTTCACTGCCCCACCATCCCGAAGCCCAAGACCCAGTGGTCCTCCATAAATATTTGCTTCCATTACCTAGCAGCTGCAATTAAATAAACCGTAGATCGATAGAGCATCAATTAGTCATCACCTTCATGCTAGTTTCCTGGTATTTAGGTTGGGTTTATTTTTGGCGTGTGATTTGTGAGTCAGTGTTGTGACTGCCTGGACACAGCCCTTCAGTTTTCTTGGGGGGGGGGATTTGAGAATGGGTTGGCTATTGTCTGCTTCCTAGGGCTGAGAGACAGGACTGGCCCCAATTTTATTATTTATTTTATTTTATTAAATTTATATACCGCCCTTCTCCCCGAGGGGACTCAGGGCGGTGAACAGCCATAAATAAAAAACATATATACAAAATTTAAAAGCTAGATAAAACCGAATTAAACATTGGCCCCAATATTTAAAATCCCAATTTACAATATTAAAACCCCAAATTAAAATATTACAATTTAAAATTTCTAAATTATTTTACAACAGAAGGGGAAAAGGGAAGAATTAGGCCAGGCCCGCCTGGTGGAACAGGAAAGTTTTTAACTCACGGCGGAAGGCACGAAGATCCGGGATCCTCCGTAACTCTGGGGGGAGCTCGTTCCAGATAGTGGGTGCCCCCACAGAGAAGGCTCTCCCCCTGGGGGCCGCCAGCCGACATTGTTTGGCCGACGGCACCCGGAGGAGCCCCTCTCTATGGGAACGTACCGGTCGGTGGGAGGCTATTGGTGGTAGTAGGCGGGTAGTACCCGGGTCCTAAGCCATGGAGCGCTTTAAAGGTGGTAACCAACACCTTGAAGCACACCCGGAAGACCACTGGGAGCCAGTGCAGCTCGCACAGGAGAGGAGTAACATGGGAGCGCCACATCGCTCCCATCACCACCCGCGCGGCCGCACTCTGCGCCAGTTGGAGCCTCCGGGTGCTCCTCAAGGGGAGCCCCATGTAGAGAGCATTACAATAGTCCAGGCGAGAGGTGACGAGGGCGTGAGTGACCGTGTGTAACGAGTCCCGATCCAGAAAGGGACGCAACTGGCGGATCAGGCGAACCTGATGAAAAATCCTCCCGGTCACGGCCATCAAATGCTCCTCTAAAGACAGCCGTGAATCCAGGAGGACGCCCAAGTTGCGCGCCCTCTCTGCCGGGGCCAATGATTCACCCCCGATAGTCAGCGATGGTACCAGCTGACTATATCGGGACGTCGGGAACCACAGCCACTCGGTCTTGGATGGGTTGAGTCTGAGCCTGTTCCTCCCCATCCAGATCCGCACGGCCTCCAGACACCGGGACATCACTTCAAGGGCATCGTTGGGGTGGTCTGGGGTGGAGATGTACAGCTGGGTGTCGTCAGCGTACTGGTGATATCTCACCCCAAAACCACGGATGATCTCGCCCAGCGGCTTCACATAAATGTTGAACAGGAGGGGCGAGAGGACCGACCCCTGAGGCACCCCACATATAAGGGGTCTCGGAGTCGACCTCTGCCCCCCTGTCAACACCGACTGCAACCGGTCAGAGAGAAAGGAGGAGAACCACCGTAACACACTGCCTCCCACCCCTAGCCCTTCCAACCGGTGCAGCATGATACCATGGTCGATGGTATCAAAAGCCGCTGAGAGATCTAACAGGACCAGGACAGAGGAACAACCCCTGTCCCGGGCCTTCCAGAGATCATCAACCAACGCGACCAATGCCGTTTCCGTGCTGTACCCGGGTCTGAAACCCGACTGGAACGGATCCAGATACGTCGTTTCATCCAGGTACCGGGGAAGCTGTTGCGCAACCACACTCTCAACAACCTTCGCCAAAAAGCGAAGGTTGGAGACCGGACGATAATTTACCAACATTGCCGGGTCCAGGGAAGGCTTCTTGAGGAGAGGCCTCACCACCACCTCTTTCAAGGCAGCGGGAAAGTCACCCTCACCCAACGAAGCATTTATAATCCCCTGGAGCCAGCCGCGTGTCACCTCCCGGGAAGCCAGTACTAACCAGGAGGGGCACGGGTCCAATAAACAAGTGGTCGCGTTCAGTCTGCCCAGAATCCTGTCCACGTCCTCAGGGGTCACAGGATCAAACTCAGTCTAGATAACACTCACAAGACCTGCCCCTGTCCCTCTCCCCGGGACTACCCAGTCGGAGTCCAAGTCTTCCCGAATCTGAGTGATTTTGTCATGCAGATACTGAACAAAATCCTCAGCTCTACCCTCCAAGGGGTCCTCCCGCGCTTCCTGATGAAGTAGGGAGCGGGTCACCCTGAAGAGGGCGGCTGGGCGATTATCTGATGATGCAATAAGAGCAGCAAAATAGTTGCATTTTGCTGCTTTTATCGCCACTAAGTAATTCCTAATATGGGATCTCACTAGTGTCCGGTCAGATTCAGAATGACTGGCTCTCCAACTACTCTCTAGGCGTCTTTTCCGGCGCTTCAACTCCCTCAACTCCTCGGAAAACCAAGGAGCCAATTGAGTTCGGCGCCGGGTCAGAGGCCGCAAAGGCACGACCCGATCCAGAGCACCCGCAGCTGCCCTATCCCAGGCGGCCACTAGGTCTCCGGTCAAGGCGTGTGCCAGAGCCTCAGGAAATGGCCCAAGCTCCATCTGGAACCTATCAGGTTCCATCAGGCGCCTGGGGCGGAACCAACTAACAGGCTCCGCCTCCCTGCGGCGGGGTGCAGTGGTTTGAAAGTCGAGACGAAGGAGAGAGTGATCTGACCATGACAAGGGCTCGATGACTAAGTCCCCTATCTCAAGATCACTCAACCACTGTCCAGAGACAAAAATCAAATCCAGTGTGTTTCCCCCCATGTGGGTAGGGCCATGAATTAACTGGGTCAGGTCCATAGCTGTCATGGAAGCCATGAACTCCCGAGCCACCTCCGACGTCTCACCCACAGATGGGAGGTTGAAATCCCCCATGACCATAAGTCTAGGGGTTTCAACTGCCACCGCGGCGATAACGTCGAGGAGCTCGGGCAGGGCTGCTGCCACGTGGCAGGGAGCCAGGTACGTGACCAGCAAACCCATCTGAACCCCATGACCCCACTTCACAAGGAGGGACTCACAGCCAGCCGTCTGAGGAACTGTGGCCTCCCTCGGTCTCAGACCTTCTTTAATAACAACCGCTACTCCCCTGCCCCTGCCCTGTGACCTTGGCCGATGGAATGCAAGGAAACCTGGTGGGCACATTTCAACGAGGGGAACCCCCCCTCCTGGCCCAACCAGGTCTCCGTAATACCTGCCAGGTCCGCTCCCCCCTCACAAATAAGATCACAAATAAGGAGGGCTTTATTTACTACGGACCTGGCATTGCATAACATCAGCCGAAGGATCGGGCCCTGAGGGTCTGTGCAACCTGGGGAACGGGTGGAGTCTTGGGGGCCGGAGCGCGCCACCGCTCGTAAACAGCAGGTGTGCACTCCCCTAACTCGATATGGCCCCCTACTCCCGCCATATCTACCCCTCCCACTCACGGTAGTGATGTTCCAGGCACTATCCAGACAACCTCTAGCTCCCCTCTCAACCCCAGGATCCCCTCCTCCCATGCCATGATTCCTTACCAGGCCTGCCCCTCCCCCTCCCCTCCCCTCCCCCTCCCCAGAACCCCTTAAAAATTTAGTTAATTTAGTTAATGACAATTTTAAAAAACCCCTTAGCCCCCTCTTGGCCGCATGCCACCTCTCGGGGTTCCAAAACCCGTCATCGAGGTAGGCCCTTGATAAAATAGGAGGCCAATCCTGCGAGAGGGGGGAATCTCGCAGGCCAAGAAGTTCAGCTGCCGAGTACATGTTGCTTCAAGAGGATAGGTGACCACATCCCCGGGTCTACATAAAAAATAAAAAGGTCCAGGGGAACGCAAATAAGATGGGGGCATCCACAATCCGAGTCCCAGACGACTGTCCCCTCACAACAGTGGGCAGGGTCTCTAGCCAAGTCGACATAGTTCAAGGGGAATACAATCCAACTGCCCTCTCACAGTGGTTGGTCAGATGGTCAGATGATCAGTCCCCTCTACTGGTGCAAGGCAGTAATAAACCAGTGCTGGCTATCGAGCACAATCCAAGGGTCATCCCTAGTTGGTTTTGTGGCTTAAGGCAGGACTAGAACTCCCAGGCTCCTGGTTTCCAGCCAGGTGCCTTAACAATAGTGTCTCAATCTCAGCAAATTTAAGCTGTGTGGACTTTAACTCCCAGAATTCCCCAGCCAACATACTTGGCATAAAAGTGAACAGGCCTCTTAAATTGTGGGTAGTTGACCCTGTTTGAGTAAGATAACACTGCAGAATATATTAATTTAATAATAATTAATATTTAATTAAGCCAGCCAGAGTCACCCAGCAGAGAGGTGGGAGTCAAACAAATTTAATAATAAAATAAAATATTATATATAAAATATTATATATAAAATATAAAAGAGGACTCGGATTTAATGCAGATAAAGAACTATAGGCCAATATCTCTATTGAATGTGGACTATAAAATATATGCTTCAATAATAGCAGAGAGATTAAAAAGGGTTTTGAATGAATTTATACATTTAGATCAGAATGGATTCTTGCCAAAGAGGCAGATTAAAAACAACAGGAGAATGATTTTAAACACACTGGAGTATTATGAAGCACATCCTGGAAAACAAATGGCATTGATTTTCCTAGATGCACAGAAAGCATTTGACAATGTTAGTTGGCAATTTATGTTATTACAATTAAAATACATGGACTTTGGGGAGAGATTTATTAATATGATTAAAGCAATATATCACAAACAATCAGCTAAAGTGATGGTAAATGGGGACACGACAGAGAACTTTGATATAAAAAAAGGCACTAGACAGGGATGTCCACTGTCCCCTTTGCTATTTATACTGACTCTGGAAGTATTAGCCAGAAATATTCGACAAGGTAAAGAAATAAAAGGAATGGAAATAAAAAAGAGAAATACAAGCTATAGGTGTTTGCAGATGATTTGGTCTTTATACTAGAAGACCCACTAGAAACTGTACCGAAGTCAATTAGAAAGATAGAAGAATATGGGGAAGTTGCAGGATTGAAAATAAATAAAGATAAGACAAAAATTATAGTTAAAAACCTCACAAATACACAAAAAAGAGTGTTGATGGAAAGAATTGATATATAGATAGTCAAAAAAGTGAAGTATCTAGGAATACAACTAACAGCAAAATGTGCAACGATTAAAGAGGATAATTATATGAAACTGATGCAACAAATTAAACTAGATTTGGAGAAATGGAAAGATCTGCAATTGTCATTAACATGAAGAATAGCTACTATAAAAATGAATATTTTACCAAGACTATTATATTTATTCCAAACAATTCCAATAAAACTGGCGGAAAATATTTTGAAGAACTAAATAAAATAATATTAAGATATATTTGGTTAGGGAAAAAAGCAAGACTAGGTTTGAAAATGTTGCAGGATTCCAAAAAAAGAGGGGGCTTTGGGTTGCCAGATTGGGAATTGTATTATCAGGCCTCGGTACTTACCTGGATGAAAGAATGGATTAATTTGAGGCACAAAAGACTATTAACTTTAGAAGGACATGGCCTTCAACTAGGTTGGCATGCTTTTTTATGATACGGGAAAAATAAAATACATAGCTATTTTCAAAGACATTACGTTAGAAATGCATTGTCATCAGTATCGGTTAAAATTAAAGAACAAGACTATTTGAAAATACCAGTTTGGCTTTCCACAATGGAAGCATTGATACATCCTAATGTTATTAATATGGAAAAAAATGTAAGATATAAAGATATTCTGAATGAAAAGGGGGAACTAAAAACCAAGCAGGAACTAAGTAGTCAAGGGATGGACATTGCATGGGGGCCACAAATTCAGATACAATCTCGATATGAGAAAGATGCTAAGATGTATGGTTTTAATAAAGAGTTAACAGAACTGGACCAGATATTAACTGGAACAGATGAAAAACTGATAAAAAAATATATAGCTACTTATTAAGTATCAAACTGGAAAGTGAGCAGGTAAAGGAGACAATAGTTTGGGCTAAAATTTTTGTATATGCAATAGAACTGGACAAACGGCAGAAATTGTGGGATAGAAATGTTAAATTGACTATGTCAACTGCATATAAAGAAAATTTGTATAAAATGTTCTATAGATGGCATTTTGCACCAACAAGACTGGCAAAAATGTATAAGGATAGATCCGCTAAATGTTGGAAGTGGCAAGGATTGCATGTAGAAGAATCTCATTCTTTCTGATTTTGTATAATCATTTACTCTGTGGATGTTACATAATTTTATTGTATGTTATGTTATATTGTATTATATGATATGAAATGATATTTACATATAGCATGATGTGATATATGCTATTAATATTTACTTAAACATACAGGTGATCTTTACTTAGCCTTTTGGGTTTTTAATTTTAGGAGGTGTACCGAATCCCGAAGAAGAGTCAAGTTGAAAAGGAGACCAGTGGTACGTACACAAAGGTGTCACTTTTTGATGTGGTTCAGCCCAATGTTTCTCAACCTTGGCAAGTTTAAGATGGATAGATTTCAACTCCCAGAATACTGGGCGTTGAAGTCCACCCATCTTAAAGCTGCCAAGTGTGAAGTTTCCGAAATATGCCCTAATTAATTCATTAGCCATGAGCCAAACTTCAAAAGAAATACAGTCATTTATTAGGAGCACTATTTCGGCAATATTCGGATGCAGTTAGAACTAATCCCACGTAGATTTACGTTCCCCTATGACCCTGTCTCTCCCCTCCTCCCTGGCCATGTCATAAATCACATTCTCCAATTAACCACTTTGGCTGGCTGTGAAACCCAACACTTTCCTACTGATTGCTGTAAGAAAGTATCTATGGAATGTAGCTTCAGTTAGGGAAATCAAATCAGCTCTATCAGTTCTCCCTCCCTCCTGCTCGTGGCAACTTGAAAGCTTTGCAAGTTGACATTCGGCTCCCCTCACTTCCCAAGGGCGACCTGCGCAAAGCAAAACAATTTGTGTACAGATGTAGAGTTTAGGGACGTGACCCCCCCCCACCTGGCTTGTTTGGATTTTCTGTGTGAAATTTGGCTATAAGGCGATCAGCCTGGATGTTTTGACTCTTTACCCAAGATGCCTCTGATAAGGGGTAACCCTTCCACTTGATTAAATATTGGAGTTGTCTCCTGTGCCACCTCGAATTGAGGATTTTCTGCACCTCATAATGGGTCTGGCCCCCTATGATCACGGGGTCTGGGGGCTCACGGGGTAGTGGCCTCAGGGTCGATCCAACCACGAGTTTTAAGAGGCTACTATGGAATACTGGGTGTATCTTCCCTAGCAGTCGGGGCAATTTCAATTGCACCTTGACCGGGTTGATTATCTTTACTATGGGGAATGGTCCCATAAACTTTGGCCCCAGTTTCTTGCTAGGGAGTTTTAACCTCAAATATTTTGTGGAGAGGTAAACTTTCTCCCCCAATTGAAATGGCCTTTGGGGAGCTTGGTGTTTGTCTGCCTGTTTCTTATAGGTTTGTGCTGCTTTAGCTAGCGCTTTCTTGACATTCTCCCAGGTTGCTTTCAGTGTCGCCATCCAATCGGTCAAGCTGACAGAGTAGGGAGGGGGCTCCCTTGGGTACTCAGGCATTGAGATGAAGTCCATGCCGCTCACTACCTTGAACGGGGTTAGCCCCGTGCTACTGTGAACAGCATTATTATATGCGACCTCAGCGAAAGACAGGAGGTCCGCCCAATTGGACTGCTGATAGTTCACGTAGCACCTCAGATACTGCTCTACCATGGCATTCAGTCTCTCTGCCCCCCCATTGGTGCTCGGATAAAAGGCTGAGCTAAGGCCCTGGGATGATCCAATGGACCGTAGGAACTCCCTTCAGAATTTAGCTGTGAACTGGACCCCTCTGTCAGAGATAATTCTTCTTGGTACTCCATGGAGGCGGTAGATGTGTTTCAGGAACAGTTTGGCCAACTGGTGGGCTGAGGGTAGTCCGCTGCAGGGTATGAAGTGTGCCTGTTTGGAAAATAAATCTATTACACACCAGAACACCATGTTTCCCCCACTTTTCGGCAACTCCACTATAAAGTCCATTGCAATCTCCTCCCATGGTCTTGTTGGCTCTGCTACTGGTTGTAGCAGTCCGGGGGGGTTTCCTGGTCGCTTCTTCATAGTGGTGCAGATGGTGCAACTTTTCACAAAACTGTCCACGTCTTTCTTTATGCTGGGCCACCAGAACTGCCTCCGTGCTAAGTGTAAAGTCTTTAGGAATCCGAAGTGGCCTGCTGGTTTAACGTCTTGGCTCCTCTGGAGGATCAGGGTGCGTAGGGATTCCGGGACATAGAGCTTTGTCCCCTTCCATGTGAGGTCATCCCTTTTTGTCAGGATGTGTTGATTGTCTTGGAACCAGGGGTCTGCCAGCAGTTCAGTTTTGAGTTTTGCCGTTAGATCGCTTGTTGGTTGGTCGTGCCGGTCGCAGCGTTGTTGTCTGGTGGTTACTTTATTTATTTATTTATTTATTTATTTATTTATTTATTTATTTTAGATTTCTATACCGCCCTTCTCCCTAGGGACTCAGGGTGGTGTACAGCCAAGTAAAAACACATAATATAAACATTAAGAACAAATTAAAAAGAATATCTAAATTGGCTCCAAAATTTTAAAAACCCCCAATTTAAAATTGCTTAAAAGGTTTTGCTTAGGCCAGCCCGGCTTGTTGGAAAAAAAATGTTTTAAGGGCACGGCGGAAGGCACGGAGGTCATGGATTCTTCTTATCTCAGGGGGCAGCTGATTCCAGAGTGTGGGGGCCCCCACAGAGAAGGCCCTCCCCCTGGGAGTCACCAGCCTGCATTGCTTGGCCGATGGCACCCCGAGGAGACCCTCTCTGTGGGAGCGCACGGGTCGATGGGAGGTCGTCGGTGGCAGAAGGCGGTCTCGTAGATAACTGGGCCCTATGCCATGGAGCGCTTTAAAGGTGGTAACCAACACCTTGAAGCGCACCCGGAAGACCACTGGGAGCCAGTGCAGCTCGCGCAGGAGCGGTGTTATGCGGGAGCGCCATGTAGCCCCCGTAATTACCTGCGCGGCCGCATTCTGGACTAGTTGGAGCCTCCGGGTGCTCCTCAAGGGGAGCCCCATGTAGAGAGCGTTACAGTAGTCCAGGCGAGAGGTGACGAGGGCATGAGTGACCGTGCACACGGAATCCCGATCAAGAAAGGGCCGCAACTGGCGAATCAGGCGTACCTGATAAAAGGTCCCCCTGGCTACAGCTGTCAGATGTTCCTCTAAGGACAGCTGCGTATCCAGGAGGACTCCCAGATTGCGCGCCCTCTCCACAGGGGCCAAAGACTCGCCCCCGATAGTCAGCGATGGCGTCAGCTGGCTATATCGGGATGCCGGGAACCACAGCCACTCAGTCTTGGAGGGGTTGAGCTTGAGCTTGTTCCTCCCCATCCAGATCCGTACAGCTTCCAGGCACTGGGACATCACTTCAAGGGCATCGTTGGGGTGGTCTGGGGTGGAGATGTACAGCTGGGTGTCGTCAGCATACTGATGGTATCTCACCCCAAAACCACGGATGATCTCACCCAGCGGCTTCACATAAATGTTGAACAGAAGGGGCGAGAGGACCGACCCTTGTGGCACTCCACAAATGAGAGGCCTCGAGGTCGACCTCTGCCCCCCTGTCAACACAAACTTGGCCCACTATTTGGGTAAGGGGAACAATGGCGTCCACTACCTGCTCCCACTCGCATTTGTACTGGGGCATGCAGGAGAGGGCATCGGCTAGAAAGTTCCTCCCCCCTGGAATGTGCTTTAGCACAAAGTTGAAACAGTTGAAGTATTGAGCCCAACGGACTTGTTTGGCCGATAGTTTTCGTGGGGTCCTGAGAGCCTCCAGGTTTTTGTGGTCAGTCCAGACTTCAAACGGTTTCTGGCCCCCTTCCAGCAGGTGTCACCAGGTTAGCAGTGCCCATCTCACCGCGAATGCCTCCTTTTCTCATGCTGCCCATCGTCTCTCTGTGTCCGTGAGCTTGCGGGAGGTGTAGGCGCAGGGTTGTAGATCTCCTTGACTATTTCTTTGGAGTAGCACTGCGCCAACTGCCA
>WNWU01012307.1:76033-132090 GCA_012654045.1 Ptyas mucosa
CCGGTCACAAATTAATACAAATCACTAACAAATCTTAATTTTCAATTAATACAACTTAATATTTTGCTCAATTATTTCCCTCAATTTTATGTATTTAACTATACCATTATCCCCAAAAGCCCGTTGCTTAAATCTTAAATCCTAATCAATTATAATTTCATTTTTCTCTTTCATTTGCTTAGATGGATATATTTTAACAAAATAAATCATCACAATTATAAACATTCATAAAGTAATTAATTCCAACATAATTTTATTTTTACTAATGAACTCAACATTTATAGTCTTTATTTCTGTTATTAAAACTAACTTATTTATTTCATTTTAACTATTAATCTCAACATACTGCTCCTTATTTGGCTATCCCACCTCATTTTTATTTTGCTATAAAACTCGACATCTTTATCTTCATCTTTGTTGTTAAACCAATCATTTTTATTTCCTGGCTGTTAAACACAGCATATTCATTTTTGTTTTTTGGCCGTTACACAGCATATCCATTTTTATTTTAGCTGTTACACAGCATATCCATTTTGTTTGGCTGTTAAACACAGCATAGTCATTTTTGTTTTCTGGCTGTTACACAGCATATCTATTTTTATTTTTTGGCTGTTAAACACAGCATAATCATAGTTGGTTTAACTATCCCTACTTAAACCTTTCTTTGTTGTTTCCATCCATCTATACATTGCTTATTTTCAGTTAATCATATTTATCCTTATCTTTTTTCATAACAATTTAACATTGAGACATGCTTCTTGCTTAAAATATACCTTTAAATATATTTATAAATTCCTTTTAACATTTTAAATTAACCATATTATCTTTATCCTTTTTCATACCAATTTAACATTAACACATAATTCTTGCTTCAAACATACCTTTAAATATGTTTATAAATTCCTTTTAACATTCTTAATTTCTGTAAAAACCACCTTTTTATTACTACAATCCACCTGTACATTGTTTTATTTTTTAATCACATTGTTTCAATCTTCCTTTTTCTTTTTCCAGTCGTGTTTATCTTATTTCTTCATCTCCTCATCTGCAAACATATAATTCCTTCCATTTTCAAAATTTTCAATTTTCAATTCTGTCCTCCATAAGTCACATTATATCTTTTTGTTATTTTTATTCCAGATATAATATATCTTAGGACTGCGCTTATTCCTTCTTTTATTCCTGCGGCAATTTTTTAAGTTATTATTGTTTCAACTATAGGAGTTCCATTATAATTCCTTTTCTTTTCACAAAAGTCAAGCTGCCTGCAGACAGGGAAAAAAAAAACACCTCCACAAAATCCCATGACTTTTATCTGTAGAACTCAAAATTTACCATAGCAGAAAAAAGTTACAAAGTTCCTTTTTGAACCAGATGGTGTCCCTCTACAATCCACATTTTCCATTAGTCATGCGAGTATCCATTTTGTGCTATTATGTAACAATCCAATTTATTTCTTCTTCTTTTAATTTTAAAACTATCCAATCTTATTTTTTTAAAAAAAAATCCAATTCAAATTTTAAAATATCCAGACTTTGTCCCATATCTCGATATTTAATTCCTTTAGTTCTATTCAAAGCTTTGTTGTTTATCGGGTCTTTGTTTCTTTAAGGTAACATTTTAAACTTTCAGCCCCTTTGTTATTCAGCCGCTATTTTATAGCTAGGGGTCTTATAGATGTTAATTTTGCATTACGCGTTGTTCTAGCCTGGGTTGGTTGTCACTCACCCAGCTTCAAAGAGCTCCGTTTCTATCCACTTTCCTCCACCATATTTCTTGCCTGGTTGTCCCAGCTTCGTGGCAGCTGCCATGGCTGCCGCCCCTGCCACCGACTCAGAGGGTTCCCTCTGACCTCCGAGGAACTTGCCTGTTCCTCTTGGTCGTCCGAGGTGTCCCTCCTTTTCCCCCGTCCCTGCAGGATGGTTCCGGTGTGAAAACCCATCGGCAGCAGTTCGGCAGCCGGGGTTTTCGCGGGGCTCATCAGAGCCTGCTATTTCCCCGACTGTCTCGCTATGACACCAAACTGGAAGTCTCCCTTCGTCGCCACGTCACTGGCATCTGCTTGGATGACGAAGGGTTGTTCGGGGTCAGGATGCTTCAACACCGGTTCCTTCGCAAACATTTCTTTTAGTGTTTCAAATGCCTCTTGGCAGATCAGGTCCCATTGTAGAGGTTGTCCTGGGTGCGGTTTTGTTCCTGGGCTCCCTGTCTTTAGGAGGTCCGTCATGGGTTTGGCAATCTTTGCAAAGGAGGGGATGAATTGCCTGTAGAAGTTCGCGAACCCTAGGAAACTTTGTAGCTGTCTACGGGTGCGAGGGGGTTGCCAGCCTAGGACGGCTTAGACTTTGGCTGGATCCATCTCTATTCCCTCATTTGACATTCGATAACCCAGGTAGTCAAGCCGTGCATGGTGGAATTTGCATTTTGACAGCTTGACATACAGGTTGTCTGCCAGAAGTTTTTCCAGTACCTGGCGGACAAGAGGTATGTGGTCGTCCATGGTCTCAGTGTAAATGAGGATATCATCTAGGTAGACGAGAACCCCCTTGTATAGGTGCTCATGCAGCACCTCATTTATTAATTGCATGAACACCGCAGAGGCTCCCTACAGTCCGAAAGGCATCACTTTGAATTGGAAGCTCCCTAGGGGGCAGTTGAATGCTGTTTTCCACTCATCTCCCTCCCTGATGAATACTTGGTAGTATGCTTCTCTGAGGTCTAGTTTTGTGAAGACTTTTCCTTTGGCCAGGTGAGATAGCATGTCCTTCATGAGGGGGAGGAGGTATAGATTGTGTACACACACTGCATTGATACCTCGAAAGTCCACACACAAACTCATAGTTCCATCTTTTTTTTCTTTGAAGCGGTTTGGCGCCGCAACCCGTGGTTTGGCTGGCTCGATGAACCATAGATTTTTGTCTATGTAATTTCACATTTCTTGCATTTCTTGGGGTGTCATGGCATACAGTTTGGGCTTGGATAGTTTTGCCCTGGGGATGATTTTGATGGCACAATCTGTCTCGCGGTGGGGAGGCAGGACGTTGCACTCGGCCTCTCTGAATACTTCTGCAAGGTCCTGATATTCCCTCGGGATCTGTTCAGTCTCTGGGGTTTTGCCGGATGTGGCTGCCAGTTGTTCTGGTGTGATCTTTTGGAGGGTTCCCTGCATGGGCGGTGTTTCTGCTTGCTGGTGTGGGAGGGGTTGGGGCCCCCTTGCTATTCTCAGTCTGCGGGTACCCCCTTGCCACCAGATGGTTGGTCCCCACTTGTCTAGCCAGGAGAGTCCCAGTATGACTGGATCTGTCATTTTGGGGGCTATTATGAATCGAATTACTTCCCAGTGATCCGCTAGCTCTAGCCTCACTGATTTGGTCAGGTGAGTGGCATAGGCTCCCCCCATTGATGCAAAATGCATCAACCTGTTCGAACCGGATTGGGTGGGTCAGTCTTTTTGCTCTGATCCCCAGATTCAGGACTGTGGTTAGGTTGATCAAGCATCTAGTGCAGCCTGAGTCTATCAGGGCTTGAAAAGCCTCCTGGGTCCCTGTTTTTGGGGCTGTGAGGCATATTGGGAAAACGAAAGGATGGACTGGTCCCCTCAGCATTGGGTTGCTTTTGCCCGCGTCCTCACTGTCATAGGATTCTGGCGACTGGTCATCGTTGCCTGGGGTTCCCTCCCTTCGGCTGGGTGGGGAGGGACCTCTTCAGCCTGGAGGGCCCTCCGGGACGCATTGGTGGCCCGTTTGGGGCCTTGTTCCAGCTGTGCCCTGGGTGGTGGCTCTGGCCTAGGCCTCGGGGCTGGGGTCGTGCACGCAGATGCCATGTGGCCCTTTCCCCCACATCTGTAGCACTTCAGCAGGCTTCGAGGGAGGCCTGGTTTCGGGGTCTGCCGTGGTACTGTGGTTCCCCATTGGCTGGACGGTTTCAGGTTGGGTTGCCCCCTCTCTTTCATGTCTGGTTGCTTTCTCATGTTGTTGGCGCGCAATCCACTGTCGACTTTTATTGCTACTCGGAACCACTCAGAGGGCTGGTTTGGGATGTCCCAGTAAGCGGTTACCTGGGCAATTTGATTGTCCAGGCTTGTTCTGAAAAAGTGCACTAGCAACCGCTCTGGTAAAGGGGGTAGCCTCCCAATGACTCTCCTAAATTCACGGATGTGCTCTTTAATGGGACGGCCCCTCTGCTTTAGATAGCTGAGCTCATCTTCTGCATACGGGTCTTCTGCCTCCTCGAATCTGGCCTCTAGCAGTCATAGGAAGTCATCTGCCTCTTGCAGTTGGGGGGCTCTCCTCTTGTGGAGGGCTGCTAGCCATTCCCTTGCTTCCCCCTCTAGTCCCTCTGCGATGGTAATCACCATGGCTCTGGGGGATGGGTAGAGGTGTCCATAACATTCTAGGTGGATCTCAGCTGAGTCAAGGAATAGAGCTAGCTGGTCTGAGTCCCCATCAAACTTTCCTCTGAACTGGGGCAGTTCATTCAGCACTGCTCCTCTCTCCCCCTGTTGGCCTCTGTATGCTTGTATTTGATGTAGCTGGCCCTCTTCCTCAGCTCTGGTTTGGAGGGAGAGAGGGGTTTGTCTGCCCTGGGCAGCCTGCCTGCTGTGTGGAAAAGACACTGTTTGCAGCCTCCTTCTGATGGGTGGAGAAGGGGGGCTGCGTTCCTGTCTGCTTCTCCTCACTTCAAAAGCATCCAGTGCTCCTCCCCTCTCCTTTGGCCTGCATGACAGCCCCTCATCGGGAAGGGTGGCCTGGTCAAATTCCTACCTCAGCTGCTCTCTGGAACTCCCCAGGGGCTTTGGGAGCCTGGCTTGTTTCCAGTGCAGCCTCCACTCCACTCTTCCCAGCTCGCTCAGGGGCTTCCCCTTTTCCCGGGCATTGGGGTGGGGGAACTCAACCTCAGCTGCTTTATGGATTAACTCCCACCAATGCTCATCTCTTCTTGCTTCCGCCACTGGAGCAGGCATCTCAGCTTTGATGTCTGAGGGAGGCTACACTGTGGCTGCAATCAGGCTCTCTTCAGATAGCCCGTCTTCAGCCATGGTTGCCTGATTTTCCCTCCCAGCACCCCAGATATTGGGGAGCAATTGGAGAGTCCAGGATTCAGGAAACCTGGTAATCTTGATAGATTTTAACAGTAGTTCTAACTGTCTGTGAAGTTTCCGAAAGATGCCCTAATTAATTCATGAGCCATGAGCCAAACTTCAAAAGAAATACAGTCATTTATTAGGAGCACCATTTCGGCAATATTCGGATGCAGTTAGAACTAATCCCACGTAGATTTACGTTCCCCTATGACCCTGTCTCTCCCCTCCTCCCTGGCCATGTCATAAAATCACATTCTCCAATTAACCACTTTGGCTGGCTGTGAAACCCAACACTTTCCTACTGATTGCTGTAAGAAAGCATCTATGGAATGTAGCTTCAGTTAGGGAAATCAATCAGCTCTATCAGTTCTCCCTCCCTCCTGCTCGTGGCAACTTGAAAGCTTTGCAAGTTGACACCAAGGTTGTGAAACACTTAAGTTACAAGCTGACAGCCAGGCCTGGAAGACATATTGAGACTCTTGCTGAAGAGAACAAGTCTCTCATTGATTGATTGATTGATTGATTTGGATGGATGAATGAATGGTTAGATAGAGATGGATGGTTAGATAGAGATAGATGGATAGAAATAGATGATAAATATAGATGATAAATAGATATATATAGAAGATAGATAGGGATGGATGGATGGATGGATGGAGCTTCACAGTGCTTTACAGCCCTCTAAGTGGTTTAGAGTCAGCATATTGCCGCCAACGAGAGAGAGAGATAGAGATACCTCACATAAGCACATCAGCAATGCTTGAGCAGAGTCTGCAGGATTGTCTGGGACACTACACATCCTCTTCATGACCCCGTTTTGCTTGTTACCTTCTGGGAGGAGGCTTCGTGGTATCCAAAGCAGGACATTTAGATTCACTCCCATTTTTATTCCATATAGCATCAACCTTGTGAACTCTAAAGTTTCCTCTTTCCACTATGTATTCAAAATGGACAGTGATACACACACACACACACACACGTATATACTGTGTTTCCCTGAAAATAAGACCTACCCCGAAAATAAGTCCTAGCATGATTTTTCATGCTGCTCGCAATATAAACCCTACCCCAAAAATAAGCCCTAGTTAAGAGTGTCAGCAGTGTGGGGGGGGTGGCCATGGCCAGCTGACGTCGCTCACGTCGGAGGGCACCTGTTGGGAGGAGGAAGATTTCTTCACCCTCCTTACCTTCTTTTCTCCCCGAGCAATTGCCGCTTGGCTCTTTCGGTGACTGCAGAAAGGGCTGAAAGGGAAGTAGCCATCCGTTCTTCCCCGGATCGATTCCAGAAGGTGCGGCTGCTGCCATTGTCACCTGGCTGGCCTCAAGGCCTGGCTGCTGGGCCTGCTGCACCTGCTGCTGCTGGCAGGCTGAGCTGTTCTTCAGCCAGGCAGATGGGTGGTGGTGGAAGCGGCTCCTCCCCATGTTGTCTGTGCGGCTGCTGCACAACCTGCTGCTGCCCTGCCTGACCTTGGATCTTGCCCTCACCCTACAGCTACAAGCTTTCAACACGCCTTGGCCTCTGGCCACCCTGCCTGCTGGCCCTGATGCTGTTGGGACACTTTTCAGCCATGGCGGGTACTGTACTGGCCACGGAATGACTGCCCGTGCTGCTGCTGGCCTCACGAGGGCTCTTTGCCCTCCAGGGCACGCTGCTCTTGGCTGCCCTGCTGGGCTGCTCCTGCCTGTTGTGTGGCGAGTTGGCCCAGATCTGCGTGGCACCACCCCACCCCATGCCTTGCCTGATCGTTCAATGGCAGCACTGCAGCAATTCGCTGCCCTGAGTGGATTCAGTGTATCCTCCTGAAACCATCCGCAGAAAAATCAATCTCTTCTTGTCGAGTTGGCATTTTGGCGCAGCAGCGGACAGAGCCTTGGAGCCTCAAGTGGGTTTCTTGCCTCTTTCCTGCTGCAGGAGTAAAGCAAAGAAGCGTGATCGGACAAAGCTAGAGGAGCACTGGAGGACAACGTAGGATGGCGGGGCGGAGCATGCAGGGGCTGTGGCATGGTGCCAACCCTGCCCTGCCTCCTGCCTTGCCTGATCCATTCAGTGCCAGCGCTGTAGAATGTCATCAACCTCATCTTTTTTATACAGGAGCCCCACCCCCTGCCTTGCCTTGTCTGCTACAAGCGCTGCGCAGCCGCCTGTGTAAAAAAAATAAGACATCCCCTGAAAATAAGCTGTAGCGCTTATTTTGGGGCCGAAAAGAAAATAAGACTGGGTCTTATTTTCGGGGAAACACAGTATATGCATGGTGTGGTTATATATTTATGTATTATATAGCATGTGTATATGTGTGTTTCGTATGCGTTTGGGTAGATATACACTTTCTCTTGAGAGCAGGCAACAGAATTTCATTTTTAATGTGGGCCAGTGTGCAGTAACAAAAGAATGACAAAGTTATCTTGGATGGGTTAGATGGAGGGAGGGAGGGAGGGAAGTGTTGTGGCCTGCCAGCAGCCAGCGGAGCTGGCGGCAGACTTGGACAATGAGGTTGGGGAGGAACTTGGGCCAGTTTTGGAGTCTGGGGAAGGCTCTGATGGATGTTCTGCGTCAGACGCAGAGATAGAGCCAGGGCCATCCGACATTTCCCAGCCACCGGCGAGGCAGCTGCCTTTGGAGGCTCAGATGAGTGAGGAGGAAGAACAGCTGGGGCCTGTTCCAGATGCACGTATGCGCAGAGCAGTTAGGAGAGGTGAACAAGAGGTTCACCAGGAGAGGTTGCATGGCAAACCTCAAAAGCATATCACGAGCTGGGACTTCCGGTGGCACCGCTGGCACCAAAAGATGCTCCTCTGTGAGCGCCAGCCCCGGGAGTCCGTTAGAGCCACTAGAACAGCGAAAATCATCTGTCTAGCAGCTTGAAAACTTTCCCACTGGGAGTAGGGGGGAAAGAAGAGCCGACGGGTGTGGGTAGAGCTCCCCAAGAGCCCCAGGTTTTTCTTTAAATCTGGGGCGTAAAGGGTGAGAGCTCCCCGGTGAAGCCTGTCATTGCTCCGGACCAGTGATGTTTCTGCTTCAAGCAGAACTAGGCGTCGCGAGCACCCCAGCAACTCAATTTTAAAGAAAGAAAAGATTTTGGACTTGAAAGCTGGCAGAGCAAATACAGGAGAAACTAAAATTGCAAGTACTATACTTTAACTCCGAAAAGTTTATTGCTTCCCTCTGAATTTCTATGGGAGAAAGGGAAAGTAAGATGGCGTTTGACTCTAACGGGGCGTGAAGAAGTGAAAGTTAGATACAAAGTATTATGTAGTGCTGAAAGCCCCTGTTTAAAAGAAGAGGACTTTATCTTAAAAGGAGAAGGATTTAAAAAAAATTTCAAAAGAAAAAAAAGACTTGTACCACTTAAGGATTGGAATAATTGACTTAGTTGCTGGAAAGTATAAAGTGAAAGTTTTATTGGAAAAAAAATGGCTGGCTTTTTTGAAAGTGTTGAAGGTTCTCCATTACACATATCAACAAATACACAAGTACTGACTGTGGATCTCTTTAAAGAAGTTTTAGAATCATTTACCTCCGCGTTAGTGGAAAGAGTGGAAGGGGTTTTTAAGAAGGATTTTACTCAAATTCAAAATAAGGATACAAGTGAAGATACTGTATTGGTATTTCAGTTGCCAAATAACAATGAGTTCGAAGAGGTGGAAGAAACAACCCAGTTGAATGTGCCTTTGAAAAATGAAATGGATGTTTTTCAAATTAAGAAGGAAAGGCAGCGAGGCTCGAAGGAGTGTAACCAGGAAATATCCAGAGAGATTTTCCCAGAGGTTTTGATACAGATAACTGGAAAATTGTCAGGAGGCGCTGGGATTTCTTACATAAGACGGAAGATTCGAAGTGGAATTTTACAACCCTTCTATAAAAATGGACTCCCAATTGCATTTAAAGAGAGACTGAAGAAGAAGGCTCGCAAAAAAGTCAGGAAAAAATGGAGATGGAAAAATTACAATCCTCTTTATGGGGAAGGATAGTAATAGTGAAAATGATAATTATACTTGTATTTAGGGACGTGATTTGTCCAAAAGTTATATTATAGTGAAAATGAATGTTTTAGCTGTATTTAGGGACATGATTGGTTGGGAAAACACCACATAACACCGCTCCTGCGTGAGCTGCACTGGCTCCCAGTGGTCTTCCGGGTGCGCTTCAAGGTGTTGGTTACCACCTTTAAAGTGCTCCATGGCATAGGACCTAGTTACCTTCGAGACCGCCTGCTGCCACTGACGACCTCCCAATGACCCGTGAGCTCCCACAGAGAGGGCCTCCTCGGGGTGCCATCAGCCAAACAATGTAGGCTGGTAACCCCCAGGGGGAGGGCCTTCTCTGTGGGGGCACCTACTCTCTGGAATCAGCTGCCCCCAGAGATAAGGAGAATCCAAGACCTTGGTGCCTTCCGCCGTGCCCTTAAAACTTTCTTTTTTCAGCAAGCCGGGCTGGCTTAACAAATTCTTTTAATAATTTTAATTGGTTTGTCTTTTTAAAATTGGGGCCAAACAGAGATATTTTTTAAATTGTTTTTAATGTTTGTATTGTATGTTTTTATTTGGCTGTACACCGCCCTGAGTCCTCAGGGAGAAGGGCGGTATATAAATTTGAAATAAAATAAAATAAATAAAATAAAAAAAGTTATATTACGGGATGTTATGTTTGAATTGTTATGGGTTATTGTCTAAACTTTCACTTTTGTCTTGAAGTATACTAATATTAAGGGATATTAATTTTTGTGTGTGTGTGTGTGTGTTTGAAAAGTTATATTTCAAGGCATGCTTTGTTGAAAAATTTATACAAGTTTATGGGTTAAAAGAAAAATATTGTGGGTGCAAAAGTTATGGACAGTGTAGATTACTTAATATAAGTTTATGGGTTAGAAGAAGGATATTGTTTAAACCTTTATACTTTGTTTTAAGTTACATTTATATTATACCAAGCAATGTTTTGTTGAGGAATAAATATAAACTTGTGGTTACAAGGAAAATAGAAGTGGTGCAAGGGTGGAGGGAAGGTTTTTACAATATTTTTTATAGATATTATATAGTGAAGATGTTATTTGATTATATGTAGTGGATTCATAGAGAATAAGATGAACAAGTTTATGTAAAATTATTAAGTAAGGAATGTTTTCAGGAAGAATTAACATAAGTCTATGGGGGGAAAAGAACACTTTTTTATAAGGTTTTATAATATATTACATTTGAAATTGGTTAAAATATTTTGTCAATGAATTAATATATGTAAAGGTTGGAGATGTGATGGTTAACTGTATTTAGGTTTTGATCGTGTAATGTTGGAAGAAAGAAGAGTTGCTTATTGCTGAAAAATGGATAAGAATGAAGACGGATTGATTACTTTCAAGTAATAATTGGCTTAAATAGTTATATTTAGATATGAACAAGGGGAGTTAAAGTGCAAGAGGGAGATTAATCTATAGATAGTTAGCTTAGGTTCTTTTTTGTATGTTTGTTAAATGCTATATCCTGTATTTGCTCTGGGAAGTCTGGGGGGGGGGGGGTTGGGATAGGACGGGGGAGGAGGGAAGGGAAAATATGTGTAAAATTCTTTAAAACTTTTCAATTAAAAAAAAAAACAAACACATATCACGAGCCTGTGTATATATTGGTAGACCGGTTCGCCGCAACTTTGCAGGCTTGAATCAGTGCTACTAGTTCAGCAGCTTGTGCGCTATAGGAAGACAGCAGTGAGGAGGCCCAGAAAATCTTGTGAAGAGAAACAACTGCTGTTCCAGAGACCCGCCTCCCATCATGTAGGTAAGATGTTCCATTGGTGAAGAGTTCCAGGTCCGGGTTCTGCAGGGGCACGTCTGTCAGGTCGCATCATGGCAGTTTGGCATCATGGACCAGGTGCAGGCAGTTGTGCAGTATGGAGTCTGAGTGCTCCGTGGGCAACAGGGTAGCTGTATTCAGGGTGGCGCATTGTTCAAAGGTAATATGATCGGTGGTAAAAAGCTCTGCCTCATATTGTGCTAGCTGTTGTGGACCGCCAGCTGCCAGCAGAGCGGGTGGCAGACTCTTGACGATGTTCTGCCCCAGCTATGGACCCCAAAGAACACAGCACACACAAAGTCCATACAAACCTTAGTTTACTAATTAAGGACTACTAATGAGTTTTCTTAGTAGTTGTTCGAACACAAATACAGTTTAAATCAGTCTTTTCTGAACAAGGGCTGTTAATTTAACTTCATTAACAGCCGACAAGAATCCAAAGAATAATAACTCAATTCTGAAGCACAGTATTTCAGATAACCATAATCTTACTGTGGTTGGCAGAATGCCCAGAAGCAATTTGCAGGAAAACTGACAAGACAGGAGCAAGGGCCGATCAAAGGAGTCTGAGTGGCGTAGGAGGCTAATGCCTCTACTAAGGCAGCATTTAACATCCAGCTGCCTGCAATTACTGCGAGTTCAACTCTCACCAGGCTCAAGGTTGACTCAGCCTTCCATCCTTTCTAAGGTGAGTAAAATGAGGACCCGGTTTGTGGGGGCAATAAACTGACTTTGTATAAAATATACAAAAGTATGAAGGCTATTGCTTAATGCATTGTAAGCCGCCCTGAGTCTCCGGAGAAGGGCGGCATATAAATATAAATAAATAAATAAATAAAAAAGTTTCTGGAATCAAGACACAAAGGAATATGAACGAAGTTGTTTCCTACAGATTGCCTCAGTTGTCGTCCTTCCTTAAATAGGCTAGGGGACTGGCCAATTAGCTCCAAGCCTTACTCTCGAGGAGACCTCCTCCTGAGGAGCCACTCCTGCCTTTTGGCAGCTCTGCACGCTCATGCATCAAGAAGAGGCTCCTCCTCTTCTTCCTCTTCACTTATGGGAGCTTCTAGAGGTTCTGAAGTCCCTGGCTGAATCCCTGCCTCTTGCACCACATCTTCTACATTTTAAAACAGTAAACTTTTCTTAAAAAGCATTTCTAAAAAAGGAGCCTTGGTGGAGCAGCGGACTAAAGCACTGTTAAATAGCACTTAGATGCCAGCTGCCTGCAATTACTGTGAGTTCAAATCTCACCAGGCTCAAGGTTGACTCAGCCTTCCATCCTTCCGAGGTAGGTAAAATGAGGACCTGGATTGTGGGGGCAATAAGCTGACTTTGTATTAAAAAGAACACCTCTTGGGGGGGGTGCAAAGCCCTACTAAGCAGGTATATACAAAAGTATGAAGGCTATTGCTTAATGCATAGTAAGCCACCCTGAGTCTACAGAGAAGGGCGGCATATAAATCGAACCAATACCAATAAATAAAATTGGTAGGTTCTAATACATCTTTTTTTTTAACTTTACTTTACAAACTTCCTCTTAACATACAGTTGCAAGAAAAAGTCTGTGAACCCCTTGGGATTACGTGGAGTTTTGCATGAATTGGTCATAAAATGTGCTCTGAACTTCATCTAAGTCACAACAATAGAAAAACACAGTCTGCTTAAATAATACTACACAAACATTAGATGTTGCCATGGTTTAATTGAACATAACATGTTAATATCCATGAAAACAAATGCCAAACTTCTGTTAAAAGTTGTAGATTAGCTGGGAGCTCTTCCTCGTAGAATAAAATCTTCTTCCCTGAGATGTCTATCAAATCTTTTTTTTCTCAAAGGATTCTCAACCTTGTTAATACCCATGAAGAAAAGATCCCAAACTTGACCAATTAAAAGTTGGTTTACTTGAAACTTTTGTTTCAATTGCGCTGAGAAGTATGTTTTTTTTCTCTGCATATTTATAAGGATTTATAAGGATTCCAGTCTTTACTAACTAAATAATTGTGAATGAATTGAATACAATTTTTAAAATATATTGAATGATCCTGAGAAAACCGATTGAACATTTTAAAAAGTTGTTTAATGCTGGATTGTAATTTTTTATTGCCTAGTTGATAAACTTTAATTGCCCTGAAGTGCTTTTATTGCCCTGAACTGCAATTATCATTCTACTTTCTTTTGTGGATTACAAATAGTTAGAGACTGCAATATTTTTTTTACAATATTTTTAAATTCCTAATACTTTTAAATATTTTGTGGATTTTTGTGGACTACCTTGTATGCATGTGTGTGTGTATACAATATATATATATATTGTATATATGTAGGTCTTTGGTTATTCGGGTTTTCTCCCACGTAAAATTGGAAGTGTCTTGGCAATGTTTCGACGAAGTCTCATTCGTCATCTTCAGGCTGGTGTTCTCGGCTTCGTGCTTCCAGGAGCAATGTGTGATCGCAGCTGTTTCTTCCTTTTAACTGCTAGTGGGGGTGGGAGCTGATTGGGTGGGAGCATGGCTGTGTTCTGATTGGGTGGAGGTGTGCTTTGATTGGTTGGGGGCCTGGCTGTGCTCTGATTGGATGGGGGGTTGGCTGTGCTCTGATTGGATGGGGGTGTGCTCTGTTTGGGTGGGGGCTTGGCTGTGCTCGGGTTAGTCTGAGTTGCAGGGGGATTTGAGCTGGTGAGCTGCATTGCTGTTGTTTGGCTTCGCATTCGTGGTCGTGCCACATCTTCATGGTGGGTGTCAGTTTGCTTCATGTATGGATTGGAGGGGTTTAAAGTGGCCAATGATGCAGCTGTGGTCTGGCTTCTGGTCTGTGGTCGTGCCTCATCATCGGTGTGTGTCTGGGTTTGCTTTTTGCGTGGAAGTGTGGTGGTGATATCCTGTGTGGTTTTTGTGAGTGTGGGTCTGGTGTCATTCTTTGTGTTAGGGACTCGTTTGTCAATGAGGGCGGGTTTCCAAATGGCTGGTAGGTGGGAAGTAAACACACTCAAAACCATAGAAATGGTGGTAGATTTTAGGAGAAACCCTCCTACACAGTATCAACAGTAGAGACCTTCTCGTTTCTAGGTTCTATCACATCTCAAGACTTAAAATGGACACCTAACATCAAAAACGTCATCAAAAAAGCACAACAAAGAGACTTCCGGTGCAGCTGTCAGGGCGGAAAGACCGGTGTGGTGTTGATTCCTCTGTACCAAGTGTTTTTCTTGAGCCTCCGCGGCTTTATTTTGCCATTCTCAGCCCCGGAGAGGCTGAAGGAGCGGAGGGGCTTTCTTTGGAGGCGAGGAGGGGGGATGCGACCCCTCGCCGCAACGAAGCTTGCGCCCCAAGGATCTGGAGGACAAGAAGAGGGCCGCGGAATAGCAGCCCCAAAGCCGATGACGCTGCGATTTTGACCTGCATGGGGAGACGAGACTGAACTGAAAGGAAAAGGAAGGAAAGAGTGGGGACTGGACCTGGCACTGACGGGACCATGTAGTGAACAAACAAAATAGCGGCAGCCAAGATTGTAGGTGAAGGAAGCCTTTATTTATTTGCTTTTCAGCTTTCTCACTGCTGTGGAATCTTGGTGAAACGGAAGAAAGACGCTCTCTAATTGGTGCTCGTTGAATTGTTAAACTTCTGAACTATCGTATCTTTTACTTTGTTGCCTATTTTATGGAACTAGTGATTTGAACACGACAGAAGACCTCTCTCCCTCTACCTCCTTTGGAGTGGAATTTTCACTTCTTTAGCAGTGACAGTATTTGATAGCGTTTTATACAGGGGTGAATAAGTGTCGGAGCGGAATTTGTGTAGTTGTGGCAACAGTCGAGAGGAACTTTATATAAAAGAGTAACGACTTTCTGAAATAGTAACTGAAATTGATGGTGATGATTAGGGGGTGACTCTCTTCCTGACCCCCCTCCCTCTCCAGGATTATCTACAGTGAGCTCTCTCCCACTTAGCCCTTTTACTTTAATATGTTGGAATAATGTTTGGATTTAATTTCCTTCTGAACCCCCATTAATTTTCTTGCTCTATTGTAAAATACACTGTGTAAAAATTAATTAATTGTAATTGAAGTTAATCCATTTGCTGACCAACCATTATTAACTATGAACAACAATTGATGATTAATTGGTTGATTATTTAATTGTCTACTTGATTTACTACTTATTATAATTCCGTTTATTATATAGCTTGTATATTACATAAGATTAAGATTATACTAGGAACGAATTATCTGTTATAAGGTAGTGTTTGTCAAACACATATTGTAATTAATTATCGATAGACAGGTTAATTTTGAACTGATTTTAGACTTTAGATTTGTAGGATAGTGTTAAATAATTGAGGTCGAATCGTAACAAGAGAACTAAATAATAGAAAAAGTTGGTCTGACTGTGCAATTCCAAGCAGATTCTCTATTATCAGTGTATGATAGTTTGGAAAAACTTCCTATGTCTGGCTAACATGTCTACTACAGTGACATCAACAAAAGTGATGAAGAAACATGTAGCCTCAATAACAGCACCCTCTCCGATTACAACTCCCCCAGGGGTAAGAAAATCATCTGAAAGCTTATCAACAGGAGAGAAACCTGTTACGATGCAGGGAATCCAAGTGATGTTTCAAAACATCCAGGAAACAATGGAGAAAAATCAAGAATCGACATCTAAAAATTTTGATGATTTGAAGATCGAAATGAGTGAATTAAAAGGAGAGATTAAACAAATGAAAGAAACGCTGGGGGAGATACGGTTAACCTTAACCAAACACGAAGACCGCTTGACAGAGGTGGAAAAAACTACTGAAAGAGTGGAGGCCCAGATGGAGAGGTGCGAACATACATGCGTGCAAGCGGTCAGAAAACTCGAAGAGGAAGTGGTATTTTTGGAGATGGAGAAATCCGCCTTTTTTTTTATGTCTCCAGAACGTGGTGGAGGATAAAGAGGAACGGATTGACGAGACTGTGGGGGAAGTGATAGCGGAAGTAGTTGGAAAAAGAAAAGAAGTCTACTGTGATATAGATGAAGCTTACCACGTCTATACTAACTACGCGAGACGCCACAATTTGCCTAGGGAAATCCATGTGAGGCTTGCTAAAAAGGCGCTTAGGGACGAAACTCTCCACAAGGCTAGAGACCAGAATGTTACTTATAAAGGTCACCAGATTATAATTTTGAAACGGATACCTAGAAGGGTACGGGAGCAGAGACAGAATTATCAATTTATAACTTCGCAACTGAAGAAACATAATGCACCATATAGATGGCTGCTCCCTGAAGGACTTCTGGTGACGTGGCAGGACCGGAAGGTAAAAATTGAGAATCTACAAGACACACAGGATTTTTGTGAATTTTTTTTTGGATCTAGTGAACAGGAAAGAGACAAAGAGATAGTAAAGGGGGATCAGAGAGATGATTGGAAACCCGAAGGAGGAGCACGAGCATATTATGGGAAAGGAAAATGGGATGGGAGGAAGGAGGAGTAGAAGAGTACGGAGTAGAGACTCGCCTGACATCCAAAGCTAAAGGGACTAATAAATAAAAATGGATCAAGGGGTGAGACTATTGACGGTGAATGTCAACAGCCTCAATACCCCGACAAAGAGAAGGTGTGTTTTATCGAAAATTGTTAAAACTAAAGTAGATATAACATGCTTACAAGAAACCCATATTAAGTTATCTCAATCGAATTTATTGAAGTGCCCAAAAGCAGGGAAGTTATTCGTAGCGGCTACGGAGGAGAGGAAGAGAGGAGTAGCAATCTATGTAAAAGAACATCTATTTCCAAAACAACTATATGCAGACGATGAAGGAAGAATGTTGATATTGGAAGTTGAATTATTACAGAGCAAGGTATTATTAATAGGAATCTACGCCCCTAACACCAGACAGGGAACCTTTTTTTGGAAAGTGCGATGGAAAATTCGCGATCTGGAATACGAGCAAGTATGTCTCTTTGGTGACTTTAATGCAGTGGTTGATAGGACACGGGATTATAGGACTGGGGAAAATCAAAAAGGGGAAAATAGAGGACAAGATAAGAGGATCCTACTAGTGATTTGCAATGAAATGAGGGATGAATTGGGACTGAAGGATATTTGTCATGAACATAATTCAATGGCTGAGCAATATACTTATTATTCCCCCAGGCATAAATCGTGGTCCAGACTGGACATGATTTGGTTGTCGCAAGAGCTTAGTACTCAAGTGATGGAGGTTAGGATCATGCCGAATGACTGGGCGGACCACAACCCAGTACTAGCTGTTTTAAAGAAGGAAAGGAAGACTAGGAAGAGATGGATGATGAGACCAGAGATCTTGAAGGAACCTGAATTTACGCAAATGCTTAAGACAGAAGTGAATTTCTTCTTCCAAAAGAATAGGACACCAGGGATGCCCTTCCAAATAGTGTGGGATGCCGCTAAAGCCTTCATAAGGGGACTAATCATTAAACACATGGCTATCAAACGCAAAAGAGAAGAACAAGATAGGGGTGAGATATTAAGTCAATTAGCGAAGGTTGAGGAACAATTACAACATAATCCATTGGCCACTGAAGCAAAAGAGCAGATAATTTTATTGAAACACCAATTTAACCTTTTGGACCTTGATGCGATGAAGGATAAGATAAAGGCAGAAAAACAGAAGCATTTTGAGTCAGCCAATAAATTAGGGAGATGGTTAACATTTAGATTAAGAAAGGAGAAACAGAGCAGAAGAATTGAACAATTGGAAGATAAGGATGGGAATCTAATAAGAGATGAGGGAAAGAAAGAATTGCGGTAGATTTCTATAAGGAATTATATAGGAGGGAGGAGATTTCATCAGGAAAGGTGAAAAAGTACATAGAGAATTCAGATCTACCTAGGATATCTAGTTTGACGAAACAGATTTTAGAAGCGGAAACTTTGACAGAGATCGAAAAAGTAGTAGGGAAGCAGGAGAACTCTAAAACGCCAGGCACAGATGGACTCCCAGCTGAGATATACAAAGCATTGTTTGAAGTAATGGGGGAACATATGCAGGATTTATTTAATGAGGTGCTTGGAAAAGCTGAAATTCCCCATTCATGGAGGGAGGCTAATATTAGTTTAATACCTAAGGAAGATCCCCCTCCGAAAGATATAAAAAAGTACAGGCCGATATCCCTCCTGAACTCAGATTATAAAATATTTACAGCAATTCTAGCAAATAGGTTAAAAGGTTTTTTAAATGAATTTATACATATTGACCAAAACGGGTTCTTACCGTTGAGACAACTACGAGATAATCTTAGAGTTATGTTAAATGTACTTGAATATTATGAAAACGATCCAGGTAAACAGGTCGCTTTAGTTTTTATGGACGCCCAGAAAGCATTTGATAGGGTTAGTTGGGAGTTCATATTATCACAATTAGAATATATGGGCTTTGGACAAAAATTCTTGAATGCAATCAAAGCTATTTACTCTAAACAGACCGCTAGACTATTGATAAATGGCAATTTGTCAGAAGAATTCCCCATTGGTAAAGGTACAAGACAGGGGTGTCCTCTCTCCCCCTTACTTTTTATACTATCGCTAGAGACTTTACTTCGCAAAATAAGAAATGATGAAGGAATAAAAGGCCTCAAAATTAGAGATCAGACATACAAGACTCAGGCCTTCGCAGATGATATGGCCTTTATCTTGGAAGACCCTTTAAAATCATGTATATCCTTACTGGAGAAAATTGAGGAGTTTGGGGCTGTAGCAGGTCTGTTAATTAATAAAAAGAAGACAAATATTTTAACTAAGAACATCTCAGAGAAAGGTAAGCAGGATTTAGAGGAAGCAACAGGACTTAGATTAGTTAGTAAAGTCAAATACCTGGGAATTTGGTTAACGTGTAGGTGCTCGAGCATCCAGGAGGATAATTATATTAAAATACTAACCCAGGTAAGAAAAGATCTTGATAAGTGGGGTAAAATTCAATTATCACTTTTGGGAAGGGTAGCAACAATAAAATCTTATGTTCTACCGAAATTTAACTTTCTTTTTCAAACAGCTCCAGCGAATTTACCAAATAAATTTTTTATAGACTTAAATCAGGTAGTAACCAAATTTATATGGCAGGGGAAAAAACCCCAGAATAAAAAGAAAATGATGCAGGAGACAAAAGAAAGAGGGGGTCTTGGTCTACCGTGCTGGGAGAATTATTATCTAGCCGCCTTACTAGTTTGGGTTAAAGAATGGATCATTCTAAGTAACAATCGTCTTCTCAGGATAGAAGGCCACGATTTGCAACAAGGTTGGCATGTGGCACTCTGGCAGGACAGCACCCCCCAAAGTAAATGATTCACTCAGCACTATATAAGGAATATTCTAATTCAGAATTGGAAGAAGCTTAGTAAAAAATATTATACTAAAGTACCTTGTTGGATATCGCCTCTAGAAGCTTTGACCTATCCTATATTATTTAACATTGTGAAAAAGTCAACATATAAAGATCTGTTGAACGCGCAAGGAGAGTTAAAATCAAGACAGGAGCTAAACTCTCAGGGATCTCAACTAGATTGGTGGGCTTACCTGCAGGTCCACTCAAAATATAAAAGTGATTGAGATGGAAGTGGCATAAATGTTGACCTGCAGGAGCTAGATAAAATTCTGATGGGTCAGGAAAAGGGTATGATCTCTAAATGTTACAAATTGTTGATGAGGATAGAGATTGGCGAAGAAGTAGTAAAGGACACGACGATTGCCTGGGGGGAAAATTTTGGCTACCCAATTTACCTTGAAAAATGGCAAGAGATTTGGTGGGGAAACATGAAATTGGTAGTATCTACTACATACAAGGAAAATATTTATAAGATGTTATACAGATGGCATCTCCCGCCAGACAGATTGGCAAAAATGTTCACTGGACAGTCCGCCAAATGTTGGAAATGTGGATTTGAACGTGGTACTTATCATCATCAATGGTGGACGTGTCCAGAAGCAATTAAATTTTGGGAGAAAATTAAAAAATGGCTAAAGGAAATTTTAAACCAGGAGTTTGAATTGCGACCAGAGACATGCTTGCTCGGCTCTAGGCCGGAAAACATTAAAAAAGATTCGTGATACCTTGTGTTACATATCATTACTGCAGCGAGAATAACATTTGCTCAGTTTTGGAAAGACAAATATATCCCACCAGATGAAGCAATAATAAAAAATATACTGGACTGTGCAGAAGCAGATAGACTGACGAAAAAATTGAAAGACAGAGACCAAACGTCAATATGTCTCTCTTGGGAAAAATGGTATCTTTTGCTATCGAAAAGAAGACAACAATCAGATTAATATAAACAGGCGTTGTACATATTGAAAATACTTTACTGCATATATAGAGTGAGGTTGGAGAGATTTGATTGGTTTATAAGTTTAACATAGGTTGTTCTGTCTCCCCCAGAATGTATTATGAATATATTGTATAGGTTTACGCTAAATATTAGTTTACTAATGTATTGTTTATATTCTTTTATGTTTTTTGTTTTGTTTTGTCTTGTTCTTTCTTCTGTTTTTTCTTTGTCCTCTTTTTAACTATAAATGTAAATAAAGACTTTTAAAAAAAAAACACAACAAAGAATGTTCTTTCTGCGCCAACTCAGATAGCTCAAACTGCCCAAGGAGCTGCTGATTCAGTTCTGCAGAGGAACTGTAGATGAGTCTGTCATCTGCACCTCTATAACTCTCTGGTTTGGTTCTGCAACCAAACAAGACAGACACAGACTTCAACGGATAATTAGAACTGCAGAAAAAACAATTGCTACCAACCTGCCTTCCATTGAGGTCCTGTATACTGCATGAGTCAAATAGAGGGCTGTGAAAATATACAGACCGCTCACATCCTGGACATAAATTGTTTCAACTTCTACCCTCAAAACGACGCTATAGGGCACTGCACACCAGAACAACTAGACACAAGGACAGGTTTTTCCCAAATGCCATCACTCTGCTAAACAACTAATTCCCACAACGCTGTCAAACTATTTACTAAGACTGTATTGCTATTATTCTTCTCATCCTTCCTATTACCTATCTCCTCCCACTTACGTTGCTTGTATCTCTATGATTTATATTGCTTGTTTCCTAGTATGATTTGATTGCTTATTAGTAACCTGGCTATCGCTAAGTGTTGTTTCTTATGATTCTTGATGAATGTATTTTTTTTCTTTTTATGTACACTGAGAGCATATGTACCAAAGACAAATTCCTTGTTTGTCCAATCACACTTGGCCAATAAAGAATTCTATTCTATTCTATTCTACAAAACAACAACCAAGAGCAAAGCCCCTTCTATCTACCCTAACCCACTCCAGTGAAGCCCCTCTGGAACTGAACATTCGCTTTCATAGTCTCCCGCTGGAAGAAAATATGCAGACACTCACAAAAGAGCATTCAGTATTCCAGACTTCCTTAGGGGGAAAAAAAGGTGAATATTGATGATAGGAGATTCAGTTGTTAGGGGAACAGAAACTATAGTCTGCAGACTAGCCAGTCAATCTAGGGAGGTATATTGTCTCCCTGGAGCAAAAATCAAAGATGCAACTGAGTACTTTACTAAAATAACCCCACGGATTACTACCCCTTTCTTCTCCTATGCGTGGGGACCAGTAACAAAACCATGATTCTGAAAACAATAAGAGATTACGAAGAGCTAGGGAAGAAAGTTAAAGAATTAGGAGCACAAGTGGTGTTTTCATCTATACTGCCATGCCCCCATTGGAGCCTGAATCCACAGAGGAGGATGGGCTGGAGCTGGGGCTAACAGAAGTTGAGGTGGCGGCATTGTTGGCTTCAGAGGAATGCGGGGAGGAGCAGGACCAGGTAGCCCCGAGCCCCTCGGGCTTGGGATGGCTTGCCAGCAGGGAGGAACAGACAGGACAACCGAGAGAGGGCAGACAGTGGAGATGAAGAGCGACAGAGCTTAGGCAATGAGCAAGGACTGTCCCCTCCTGATCCCCAAGCATGGAGAGTGGAGAGCAGGTGAGAACAGTGCAGGCTGACCTGGGGACTGAGCCTTAAGGAGACGCTGTGGGGAGGGGTATTTGTCAGGAGCAAACACTGAATTTGTGAAATTTGGTGTGCCGTTGCTGACATCTGGAGTTTGTAGGACTTCTTGCCTTGTTCCTTGCTTTGTGGACTTTGTCTTGTTCCTTGCTTCATCGACTCATTGTTTCTTCCTTGCTGTGTGGATTTATTGCCTTCTTCCTTTGTCTCGCTGGACTTCTTGCTTTGAAGCCGTTGTGCTAACAGCATTTTGCTGGACTCCTCGTAGCCAGAAGCTTCTGTGTGTGAGAGAGTGCTTTGCTCCAGGACTTGCCAGAAACATGGGAGCGTTTGGGGGAAAGTTGGAGCAATAAATGGAAGTTTTGAACTATCAGCTGGCTGTGTTGCCTTCGTGCCTGGTCCCAGGTCATCACATATACTTCCAACAAAAGGCCAGCATCCAATGAGGGAGCAAAAGATTTCAGAAATGAACCACTGGCTTAAAAACTGGTGTCATCAACAGAACATCGGCTTCCTAGATCATGGTCTGCATTACCTACATGAAGGGTTACTGGTAAGGGATGGACTGCACCCCACAAGAACTGGAAAGAATATATTCGGAAAATGACTGGCTCATCTTAAAACTTTTTAAAAAAAGAAACATAACCAATACCCATAAAGGACTCAAATGCCTATACACTAATGCTCAAAATTTAAGGAACAAAGAGGGTGAACTTAAAAGTATTAGTACATGAAGGCAGATATGATATAGTTGCCATTACTGAAACTTGGTTTGATGAAACCCATGACTGGAATGTACGGATGGAAGGATACAAACTATTCAAAAGAAACAGACCTAACAAAAGAGGAGGTGGAGTTGCATTATATATAAAAGATCACTACATCTCTACAGAAATCCACAAAACCAAGGATGAAAACCACCTAGAATCCATTTGGGTCAATATAAAATGGGGAAAAATGACATTACTATAGGTATATACTATAGGCCACCCAACCAAGCAGAAGAAATAGATGAACTCTTTGCTAATCAATTAAAAATTGTATGTAGGAAACATACCACAGTAGTAATGAGAGACTTTAACTACCCTGATATCAACTGGGAGACAAACTCTGCAGCAGGTGGGAGATTGAACAGATTCCTAACCAATTTAGATGACAACTTTGTCATCCAAAAGATAGCGGAGGAAACTAGAGGAAAAATTATACTGGACCTAATTGTTACTAATAGAGAAGAAGTGATAGAGGGAGTTGAAGTTGCTGGCACCTTGGGTGAGAGTGATCATGTCATACTGGAATTCAATATAATGCAAACACAAGCAATACAATATAATCCAACCAGCATCTTAAACTTTAAAAGAGCTGATTTTAACAAACTCAGTGAGAGCCTAAGAAAAATTTCTTGGATAAAAATCCCAAAGGGGAAAACAACTCAAGAAGCGAGGGAAACACTGAAAAATATTATCATAAAAGCCCAGTCCAACACAATACCACTGAAAACGAAAAGCAAGAAATCCAAGAAGAAACCAGCATGATTGCACAAAGATCTCTCTGATAAACTGAAAGACAAAAAGGATATGTACAAAAAATGGAAGCAGATAGCCCGAATCTGCAAAGATGACGTCAGGAAAGCAAAGGTTCAGAATGAACAAAGACTTGCAACAAAAGTCAAAGATAATTTTAAAAGTTTCAACAAATAAATAACAAGAAAAAAGTCAAGGAAACAGTTGGTCCACTAAAGAGAGAAGATGGCAAGGAAGTAACAGGCAGTAGAGAGAAATCAGAGCTGCTTAACTCATTCTTTGCATCAGTCTTCACGTAAAAAGAAACTAGCCCAAGCTACCAAAAACATAACTCTTAAAGATAGACAAGAAATAAAATTAAAATAAGCAAGAAAATGGTAAGAGAACACCTGTCTGACCTTGATGAATATAAATCACCGGCACCTGATGGATTTCATCCCAGAGTTCTGAAGGAGCTGGTATATGTTGTCTCAGAACCATTGTACCATAATATTTCAAAACTCCTGGAGCACCTGGTAACTACCAGAGGATTGGAAAAGAGCTGATGTGGTTCCCATCTTCAAAAAAAAAAAGGGGGGGAACAGACTCAGGAAACTACAGACCAATCAGCCTAACAAATACCTGGGAAGATACTGCAAAAAATAAAAGATCCATGAACATCTAGAAACAAATAAAGTTATAACTAGTAGTAAGCATGGGTTTGTTAAAAACAGATCATGCCAAACCATTCTTATTTCATTTTTTGATAAAGTGACTAAATTAGTAGACCAGTGAAATGCTGTGGACATAGTATACTTAGACTTCAGCAAGGCATTCGACAAAGTAGACCACAACCTTCTTGGTAAACTAGAAAAATGTGGGATAGACAGCATCACCACCAGATGGATTTGTAACCGACTGATAAACTGTACTCAATGAGTAGTCCTTAATTGTACTACGTCTACATGGAGGAAAGTAAGCAGTGGGGTACCACAAGGTTCCATCTGAGGAAAAAGTGCAAAGAAGACCAACTAAGATAATTAAAGGCCTGGAGACAAAAACATATGAAGAACGGTTGCAGGATTTGGGTTTGGCTAGTCTAGAGAAATGAAGGATTAGGGGTGACATGATAGCAGTATTCCAGTATTTGAGGGGCTGCCACAAAGAGGAGGGGGTCAATTTATTTCCCAAAGCACCAGAAGGCAAGACAAGAAAGAATGGATGGAAACTAATCAAGGAGAGAAGCAACCTGGAATTAAGGAGAAACCAAGTGGAACAGCTTGACTTCAGAAGTTGTAGGGGCTTCATCACTGGAGATTTTTAAGAGACTGGACAGCCACCTATCTGAAATGGTATAGTGCAGGGGTCCTCAAAGTATGGCCTGCGGGCCAGATACGGTCCACCGACACAATGTATCTGGCCTGCGCAGTGGTGGGATTCAGCCCCGCCACTCACTTCCCATCCACTCCTCACGTGGCTGGCTTTTCCCTCACACTGCTCTGCTCACTGCGGCTGCCCGTGAAGGTAAGGCCTACAACGGGGGAGGGAGATCCGTTCCAGGCCCGCCACGCTTGTCCGAAGGGTGTGGATGGGCGGGGAAGGGCCAGCTGGTGGAGGGGCGATTTGGATGGTGCAGCCTCACAGTCCCTGGCCGCCCCCCGCCCGCTGGCAGCCATGGCACTTGAGGCCCAGCAGCTGCGGAGAGTCTGGCCAGGGGGCGAGATGCCGGTGCCTGCCACTCCCTTCAGATGCAGAAGGAGTGGCATCCGCCAAGGTGCAGGTGTCAGGCAGCAGGGACTCCGCAGCTGGCCCTCCAAGAAACAGGCATGGCGGCGAGGCATGTGATGCGGACCACCAGATGCGCCTGCTCCATCCCATGTGGCTGGGACAGGGCAGGTGGCTGCCCAACACATCCAGCAGGCCAGACCACGTGCCTCTCCCCTGTGCCTCTGCCTTCGGTTACTGCTGCTGCTGCAGGCAAAGATAAGGTGAGGAGGGTGTGGGGTGGCTGCTGCCTACTCCGCCCCATCTCTTTTGGCTTGAGATTGGAGAGCAGGTCGCCTCTGGTCATCTCCTTGGCCCCCTCACGTGTCTTGCCCTTGGCCCACGCGTGGAGCGCATTCCCTTCACGCATCTGACGCACCTCGGCACCACCGAGGCTGCCAGCAGGTTGCGCAGGTCCATTAGGCCGCTGTCGTTGCCTCCCGGAGCACCAGGCCCGCCCAGCCAAAGGGAGGCAAAGCGGCCAGCTAGAAAGGTCGAGTAGATGTGCTAAAAGCACGCCCATTCCCAGCTGGCAAAAGGCTGCCACCACAAGCGGGCAAAGCTCCATCCCCATTGGTGCTATGGCTGCCCAATCCCAGCTGGGGTTACATGCCTCCACCCCATCTTTCCTGGGCCTGGGCAGCCAGGGTTCCAATGGGAAACTGGCTTTCCCCACTCACGGTGGCCATTTTTTGCCTGCTGGGCCTGGGCATGCTTTACCACCTCTACTCAGCCTTTCTAGCTGGCCACTTTGCCTCCTTAGGGCTGGGCGGGCCTGGTGCTCCAGGTGTCAACAGCAGCAGCCTAATGGACCTGCACAACGTGCTGGCGGCCTTGGTGGTGCCGAGGTGCGTTGGGTACATGAGAACGTGCCTTTCTAGCTGGCTGCTTCGCCTCCTTCGGGCTGGGCGGGTCTACTGAGCGGTGGTGGAGTTGCCACCCAGGAGCTGCCAGGGGTAGAGACCCCCAATGACGTGCCTCCTTCACTGGGGCTGCTCGGCAGGGAGAGCTGAGACCCACCTTGCCCTGCGAGGCAGCAGCTCCAGAGCATTTTTGGGGTACTGCCCAACCTACGCAGCTCCTTCAGACAGCCCCCGAGGCTGCGGTCCCTTCCCTGGACTAAAGGCAGCGTTCTTTCTGTCTTGCAGCCCCCCCCCCCGCTGAATCTCTGTTCCGAGCTGACAGTTGCAGTGGGGCTTCCCTCCGCGCAAGTCAGTGAGTCGGCAGGGTGCTGCCTGAACCGGTGCCTGGGGCTCAAAGGCCCTCTTACTCCAGCCTTGGGACGAGCACCGCTTCCTACCCCATCGCCCTTCGGGTAATCCCGGCCGGGTGCCAAGTGTTGGGTCTGGTAGCAGACAGGGAAATGCCATGCCCTCCCCCACTTCCTCCAGGGCCTGCTGGCGAAACATCCCTCTCGTGCACCTGCCACTGCAGTCACGTGTGCAAGGGGAACATGCTCTACATGCAGGCCAAGGGCAAGACCTGCGAGGGGGCTGAGGACATGACCAGAGGCAACCTGCTCTCCAACCGCAAGCCAAAACAGACAGTGGGATGGAGTAAGCACGTCCAACGGTCCGCATTACGTTCCTTCCTCCCGCCTCCATTTGCTGCTTGGACGGTCAACCCGGTGCTGGCAATGGGCTCTGGAGCTGCAGCGTGTGCCAGCTGAGGGGACAGCAGGCTGTGTCTACAGCCGGAAACCATTCCCCCCGCAGACAAAGGGCGGTGAGCGCACAGTGGCCGATGGGTTTCTGGCTGTAGCTGCCCCGCCCCTTGCCTCGCCTCACCTCATCCTACAGGACAAGCCTCCCGCCCCTACTGGAGACTCCTGGATTCCCTCCCCAACCCTGCCCAAACCCACAGGCACCACCCATGCAAGCGATGTCAAGCGGGCCATACCCCTGGCCACACCCAGTTGGTCGTGAGTACCACGCCCATGGCCCTTCCCCAGCCACGCCCCTCCTCCCTAAATTGGTCCTGCCCACCCAGTCACATGACCACTTAGCCACGCCCACCCAGTCATTCATTAGGCAGATCAAACTATAAGTCGGGCCCCCAACAGTCTGAGGGACCACGACTTGGTCCCCTGTTTAAAAAGTTTGAGGACCCCTGGTATAGGGTCTCATGCTTGAGCAGGGGGTTGGCTGGAAGACCTCCAAGGTTCCTTCCAGCTCTATTCTGATTGAAATATCATAATAAAGGCTGGTGTTAGATTTGTATTCCAAAGTTACAGTTATTTGCATTGTCCGATGTTTGTGGAGTTCTCAGTGGGTTGATAATTTTCTATACCTAATTGCATCTCTTGTTCTTTTTTTATATCAGCTATACCATTCCTATCTTTAGTTCCTAATCGATTTGTAATATGGATGATTTTCTGTAGCGAGCTTTCAAGGATTTCCCTAATAACAGACGAGCTCAGGTTTAAGCACCTTCATTCTTAATTAGAAATTTCTAATTTCTTATATTTCTAGTGGTCAATATATATATATATATTTGGCCAATCAGAGTTCATGAAAATCAGAGATTTTCAACCACCCACAACAAAGCAATCCAAGGCTACAGATTATTTTAAAAATAGTAAAATAAAACCACAAGTTTATATCCTTACGTTTCTCCATCAAAATTATATATATACACACACACACACACACACACACATACATACACACATACTCTACACTGCCTTATTTTAGCTTGCCTCCAGCAACCCTCTTCCTTGTTGTTTAACAATAAAGACGTCTCAAAAATGGTGCAGAGCTTCAAAACAGAGTAACAGGCTGACTAAAGAGAGCCTCTTTTAGCTAATAAAGATAATAGTCTCATAAATTGTTAAGAAATGAAAGGCACAACTTATTGTCCATTTGAAAAATAAATTCCAGAACAGCTGTTTTGTCCAACAATGAAATGATTGCAGGCCTGCCCCCCAGCTCTGGCTCACCAGCTACTTTGAAGCACAGCTCCTGAAGCTATTTTCAGACTATTGCTGTACAGAGGATCTTGTGGGATGATTCTAGGACACTCCCTAACCCAGGAGAGTTATAAAAATGAAAGGAAAGCCTGTTCTTTCAGTTAGTAAGTTGAAAAAAAGACAGTCCATAGAGAGACATTCTCTCTGGGTGTGTCAGTTGTTGGCCATATCACCAGAAGACTAAGTGGCTGTTGGGAATTCTGGGAGTTGCAGTCCTGGCACCTTTGGAAGGTTCCAGTTTGAGAAAGGATGCTCAGGTCTGTTTTAGCCGGGCTTCCCTCCAAGTGATCCATGGTCCTCTTGCCCTCCCTTGTCTTTGTCCATCTGGAAAGTAGCTTGACTTACAATCACAATTGGGACCAGAATTTCCATCCCTAAGCAAGGTGGTTGTTAAGTGAGTTATGCCTGATGTTATGACCTTTGTGCCATGCTTCTTAAGCAAATCACTGTAGTTTTTAAGTGAATCATGCATTCATCTGTCCTTGACATACGAGCATTCATTTAAGAACTATTTGAAGTTACAATAGCACTTAAAAAGTGACTTATGACCGTTTTTCACACTTACAACTGTTGCAGCATTCCTGTGGTCAGGTGATCAAAATTCAGACACTGGACAATTGGTTCATATTTATGACGGTTGCTGTGTCCTGGGGTCATGTGATTACATTTTGCAACCTTCTGACAAAGTCAATGGGGAAGCCAGATTCGCTTAAAGATTGATTGCATGATTCACTTAACAATTGCAGTGATTTGCTTAACAACTGTATGATTCACTTAACAGCTGCAGCAATTCGCTTAACAACTGTGGCAAAAAAGGTCATAAAATCGTGCACAACTCAATTGATAACTGCCTTGCTTAGTAATGGAAACTTTGGACTCAATTGTGGTATATTGTGCTTGAATAGGGGGTTGGACTAGAAGACCTCCAAGGTCCCTTCCAACCTTATTCTATGTGGTCATAAGTTGAGGACTAGCTGTAACTGTATTTAAAAGCCATTGCAGTTCACCAGGCTATTGAACTGTTTGGATAAGAAAAAATGTGGTTTTATAAAGGTTTAGTCATTTTAAATTTGTTATTTTTAATTTAATATTCATTAAATTTTTTGCCACCCATCTCGCTGCAAGGCAACTTTGCAGGTTGACTGGCTTGCTAATTTTCCTCGTGTCCCAAGTCTGGTAAGATCTTGGCTTGTAGAGAATGAAATGTCCCTCCTAACCACCTTAGCTCGCTTTGTTTGCAGATCATGGGAGAGACCTAGTGGGCCGAGGTACCTCAGCCACCCCCAAAAACCAGAACAGAGAACGGGACCCTGAAAGGCAGAGCAAAGAGAAGAAAAAATGGAGGGAGTCCTTGTCCCCGCCGTTGGCCTATGAGCGAGGCACAAAGCGACCAGATGACCAGTACGTTGGGTATGGTTTAACCCACTTTTTTATTAATGTTTGCATGTAGTCCTTGACTTACAACCATTCATTTAGTGACCGAACATGCTGAATGAAGAAATTTGTAACCAGTGCTACAATTTACGGTCGTTCATTTGATGGCTTACAAGGGCCGAAACAGCGTTTGTTGAGCAAGGCAATCACGTAGGTGCCTCCTAAATGACTGTAATGGGCAGCCTTCATTACAGTTGTTAAGTCATTGCAGTCGTTAAGCGAGGTATACATGTGATAACCTCACTCAACGAACAGCCTCCATTACAGTCATAACTCAAGAATTACCTGTACTGCTGCATATAATAAAGATTGAAAGAAAGAGGAGAGGGAGAGGTTTTTAAATTCATTTTTTATCTTTTATATTTATATTAAACTGTATACTTCAAGACAACCATCCTAAGAAAATATAAAATAATCCTTATAAATATTTTTTTTAATACTAAAAACAGCAGATAAAAAAAGGAATAAAATTGCTAGCACCCAACAGGAATCACTGCTTGTGCTGGGAAGAACCAAAATTTAAATGTGCCTAAAATGTTATTTAATCGCTTGGAAAGGCTGCGTGCATTTTAAAATATTAATGACGGCCTCACTGGACCATGCCTGCAAAAGACATAGGACAGCATCACAAAACGACTTTGCCAATACACCTAAAGTACAGGTAGTCTTCAACTTAAGACCACAATTGAGCCCAAAATTTCTGTTGTTAAGTGAGACATTTATTAAGTGAGTTTTCCTCCATTTTATGACTTTTCTTGCGATGGTTGTTAAGAGAATGAATGCAGTTGTTAAGTTAGTCACATAGTTGTTAAGTGAATCTGGCTTCCTCATTGAATTTATTTGTCAGAAGGTTGCAAAAGGGGATCACATGACCCTGGGACACTATAACCATCATAAATACGAGTCAGTTGCCAAGCGTCTGAATTTTGATCATGTGACCACAGAGATGCTACAAAGGTTTTAAGCATGAAAAACAGTCATAAGTCACTTTTTTCAGTGCTGTAGTAACTTCGAATGGTCACTAAACAAACTGTTGTAAGTCAAGGACTACCTGCATTATGTGTGTTGTGAGTCCAAGTTGTTTAAACGTTTTAACAAGCTGGTTTGGTCGTGTGGTTATGTTGCTGGCCAGGCGCCAATGAGTTCCAGTCCCACCTGATTCGTTGCATGTGGCCATCTCACACCAGGATCTCAACCCCATTCTCTCTCTCCACAGCTATGACACGCTGGCCACAAGTTTAAAGAAGAAAGTCCGGCTTAAGGACCACAGCAAGCTGTCCACTGAAGAAAGGCGCAAACTTTTCGAGCAAGAGGTTGCCCAGCGTGAGGTGCAGAAGCAGCAGCAGCTGCAGAGCCTGGCCATGGTGTCGGCCATGCCATACGACTCCCTGGGCTACGGCACCTCCCACCACCCATTCATAGGCTATCCCCCGGGCTACCCCATGCAGGCCTACGTGGACCCCAGCAATCCCAATGCCGGCAAGGTGCTCCTTCCCACGCCTAACATGGAACCTTTGTGCTCACCAGCCTCTTACAAGCCCTCGCAGCCTCTGGTGGGCCACACCATGGAGCTGAGCCTGGCCGCCTCGCAGCCTCTGCCGGTGGTCCAGCAGGTAGCCCCACTGGAGGTGTCCCCTCCCCAGTACGTGGCCCCAAGCGACCCCATGGTCCACCAGGAACCCAGTGTGGCTGTCTTGCCTGTGGCATCGCCTGGTCTGGTACAGGGACAAAGCTACAGCATCTGGGACTCCAGCCAAACCACAGTCGCGGTGCAGCCCCCTTACTCTCCAGCCCAGGCCCATCCCACCATCTATTACCAAGGACAGGCCTGCCCAATGGTCTATGGAGTCACCTCGCCTTATTCGCAGACCACGCCGCCGATCTTGCAGGTAATCTCGCAGGGGTGAAGGTATGGCAAAATTGGACACAATCTTCTACCTGGGTGGTCTTTCGTGGAGACACATGGGGGCCGCCCAAAGCTTGTCAAGACCATCTATTGCAGGGGTGTCAAACCCGATTGCGTTGCGGGCTGGTTCGTGACGTATCATGATGTTTTTTGCCTTTGCGGAGCCAGGGTGGGCATGGCCTGCGCGGACCGCCAGTTTGACAGGCCTGATCTATTGGTTGTCCTCAACTTACAGTATGACCACAGTTGGGACCAGAATTTCCATCACTAAGCAAGGTGGGGGTTCGTTGAGCCAGGCCTGATTTTGTGACCTTTTTTGCCACGGTTGTTAAATGAGCAGCTGCCGTTGTTAAGTGAATCATAAGGTTGTTAAGCAAATCTGGCTTCCCCCATTGACTGGTTGTCGAAACGTTGCAAATGGCAATCACATGACCCTGAGACACTGCACCCGTCCTAAATACATACTGGATGCCAACTTTGATTTAGTGACTGCGGATGCTGCAGCAGTCATAAATGTGAGGATCGGTCATAAGTCACTTTTGTCAGCACCGTTGTAGTTTTAAGCAGTCGCTAAATGAATGGTTGTAAGTCAAGGACTACCTTTCCTAAGAGTAGATTCAGGATGCTCCTTAACCTTAAGTGTACTCCAACCCTTTGTCATCTTGTCTTCAATGGGAATTCTTTTGTGGGGAGTGGGCTTTGCTTGCTTTCTATAGGTAGTCCTCAACTTTTGACCACAATTGAGCGTAACATTTCTGTTGCTAAGCGAGACAGTGTTTAAGTGAGTTTTGTCCCATTTTACGACCTTTCTTGCCATGGTTGTTAAGTGAATGACTGCAGTTGTCACACCATTGTTAAGTGAATCTGGCTTCCCCATTGACTTTGTTTGGCAGAAGGCCACAAAAGGGGATCACATGACCCCGGGACACTGCAACTGTTATAAATATGAGTCAGTCACCAAGTGGCTGAATTTTTATCATGTGTCCATGGGGATGCTGCAATGGTTGGAATTGTGAAAAACCATCATAAGTCACTTTTTTCAGTGCCGTTGTAACTTTGAACGGTCACTAAATAAACTGTTCTCAGTTGAGGACTACTTGTAGTCATCTTTGTTCTCACACTTTGTAAGTATGCAAACTAATGCTTGCAATTGTGTCTGCTGTCTTTTGTAGAGTTACGCCCAGCCAAGTCTTCAGTACATCCAAGGACAACAGATTTATACCACCCATCCTCCAAGCATGGTGATGCAATCCACAACCGCCATCGCCACCATTGTCACAACCGGACAGCCTCCGTCGATCCAACAAGTAGAGACCGGAGGAAGCTCTTTCATTTCATGTCGTGGTGCTGTCAGGCTTGCGAGATTTTGTTGCAAGAGCCAATCTGAATAAAAAGCACTTTTAATAAAGTGGTCCTCATTTAATGACAGTAATCGGGACTGGAAATTCCATCATTAAGTGATATAGTCATGCTGAAACAACCATGTGCTCGACCACTTAGGAAGGGCAGTTTCGGCAATCCCAGTTGCTGTTGTTGCTTAACAACAGCAACTGGGATTGACGAAAGTTTTGCTTGAGGACCATTAAGGAACATTGAGGACTATTAAGTGAGGACCTCACATGACCACCAGTTCCAATTTCCTTCTGGCTTCCCCATTGACCTTGCTTGTTGGAAGCCAGCAGAAAAAGTCACAAGTGACCCTGGAGACACTGATGGCTGGAAGTACAAAGTCTAGTTGTTAAGTAGCATTTGTTCAACACCGTTGTAAGTTCAAATGGTTGCTGAACGAGTGGTTGATAAATGAGGATCATTTGTATTCTGAGGAATCTTATTGCCTGGTCTGGTCTGCCTTCTAAGGTTGACAGTTGCCCACAGAGCAGACAATGGTGAATATTTCTCAACTTGGCTGCTTGAAGATGTATGGACTTCAACTCCCAGAATTCCTCAGCCAGCATGACCGATTGGGGAATTCTGGGGGTTGACGTCCACACATCTTCAAGTGGCCAAGGTTGAAAACACTGCCTTAGTAATGTATGTTTTGGATTATACTTCCTAGCAGTGTATTCCTAACAAGATTTAGCAATCCCATCTTGTGTCATTTTTAAGTATAAAAGCAGGCTGGAAATATTGAAATTTTTTAAAAGAAAAAAAAAAGAAATTTTGCTTTGCAGATTGATCTGTTTCTTCTCCTCCTCCTCCCTTCCTTCTTTCCTTCTTCCTTTTAATCCCTCTCTTCTCCTTCCTTCTTCTCGTCTTCTCCTTTCCTCTTCTCCTTTTTCTTTTCTTCCCCTCTCCTCCCCTTACACTTCTCCTCTCTTCTCTCTCCTTCTTCTCTTACCTTTCCCCTTTTTACCTCTCTTCCTTCCCACCTCTCCTTCCTCCCTCCCCTCCTCTCCTTCCTCTCTTTTCCTCCCTCCCTTCCTCCTCCGCCTCCTCCCTTTCAGTCAGAATTGGTGGTGGCCAACAACCTCTTGGACCTGCCTCCTCCATCTCCTCCCAAGCCCAAAACCATTGTCCTGCCCCCCAATTGGAAAACAGCCCGTGATCCTGAGGGAAAGATCTACTACTACCACGTGGTCACTAGGTAAGGCCGGCCTCTGGCCACTGGTCCAGGAAGGATACCTGGCCATGGACATTTGCCCTGTTCCGAGTCTTGGCAGGTCCAGTTTCTGAAGACCTCAACCAGCACCAGCAATGTGGGTTTCAGGTTTTCTTTTTGGGGTCCAGGACTGACATCCCTCTTTATGCAGGCAAACCCAGTGGGACCCCCCCAACTGGGACAGCCCAGAAGATGATGCCAGCCTGGAGCATGAAGCTGAAATGGACCTTGGCACACCGACGTACGATGAAAACCCCATGAAGGTGAGTTGGAGGGAAGCTCCCCGATAGGCATAGTGTGGATTTTCTAATCCAAGTAGTTGCTATGGCCTGTCGGCCACCAGCCCCTCCAGCAGCCAAATCAGATGAGGAGGAGGCATGGGAATCAGGGTCAGCATCAAGGCAACCTGAGAGCTCCGAGGGGGAAGAGGGAATGGAGCTGCCAGAGAGAGAGAGACAGAGGCGGAGCCTGAGCCGTCCGTCGGCCCGCAGATGGTGAGTCAACAGCCCCCAGCTCTGGAGGTGGCTGATGAAGAGGAGGAACAGCTGGGTCCAGTGCCTGACGCGTGGATGCACAGAAGGGAGAGGAGAGGAGAGCAGTGGAAGTCTGTGGGTTGATCCTTGGGACGGAAGAGCCACCGCTGCTAGCAAAGCCCTACCCTAGCTCTGGGGATAAAAGGCAGGGGGCGGAGATGAATAGATGTGGCAGACATCTGTGAGTGGGGGAGACTGAGAGGAAGTTCAGAGGACAAAGGTAGTGGCCTGCATGCCTAATGGCGTGTGAATCATATAACTAAAAATCCAAAACAGCAATACTTGTTTTGCAGATGTCTTTCACAGTACTCTTCAAATTTGAATACTGTCTTATTTGTAAACAAATTACTAGTCTAAATAGACAGATTACCTATCTAGAGTCTAATCTGTGCTCTCCAAGCAGAAATTAGGTGTCCAATTTAGCCATTCCACTCTATTGAGCTGCCGCGCTATCAGCCCCCTCTACCACAAAGATCCTGCAGGAGAAGGGCAGTATGGACAACCGTGGGATCTGGCAGGGTGAGAGCTGTGAACCATAAACACAAAGCTTTTGCTGTGTCCCAACATAACAGATACAGTGCCCTTGCTGACCTTAATAGGGACACTAAAGTGACAGGTCAAGGTAGTTGTGATACTGATAACTCAAATAAGCAGGGGATCGTGGTCCGAGATGAATTTTTTTTTTACTGGAAACTAGAAGTAAACACTGGAAACCGGCAAAAGTTGCAAAATGCGGTTGTGTGACTGCAGGACATTACAAACGTCCATAAAGGTGAGCTGGTTGCCAAGCACCCAAAATATTGATCATGTGATTTCAGGGAGAGAGGGGGTTTGTGTGTTTGTGTGTGTGTAGCTGTCATAACTCTGAAAATGAGTCATAAAGAGCTCTTGGGAGATTTGTCATAACTTCAAACAGTCGTTAAAGAACCCCATTGTAAGTCAAGGACTACCAGTAATCTCCTTGTAGAGAAAATACAGGTGTTCCTTGACTTACAACAGTTTGTGTAGTAACCATTGGAAGTTACAGAGGCACTGAAAAAAGTGACTTACGACCATTTTTCACACTTATGACTGTTGCAGCATCCCCATAGTCACATGATCAAAATTCAGACGCTTGGCAACTGACTCATAATGGTTGCAGTGTCCCAGGGTCAAGTGACCCTTTCGCGACCTTCTGATGAGGAAAGTCAATGGGGAAGCCAGATTCACTTAACAACCGTGTTACTAATTTAACAACTGCAGTGATTCGCTTAACTGTGGCAAGAAAGGTCGTAAAATGGAGCAAAACTTACTTAACTGTATCCCTTAGCAACAGAAATTTTGAGCTCAATTGTGGTCATAAGTCAAGGACTACCTGTATAATTACAGAACTTCTCAAGGCTTGATTTTGCCAATCAATTTTCTTTTGCGTCACAGAAATTTCAGCACCTCATCTGAAGTTATTATTACTGAATATAAAAATATGAAAAATGCAAATAAAATATAGGCAATGAAGTAACTGTTTGAATTTCCAAAGCAAACGTTCATGTATATCTGGCTTCTCAGTTGCCTTTTCCTCTGTGGGGAAAGAAAGCCTGTAATTCTTTGCAAAAATATAACAATTTTTTTCCCCATGATAATTCTCTGTTTTGTGGGTCTTTTTCCAGTCCTCCAAAAAGCCCAAAACTGCTGAAGCAGATACTTCCAGCGAGCTGGCTAAGAAGAGCAAAGAGATCTTCCGGAAAGAGGTGAGTTTATTTTGTTTTCTTTTATTATTTTCTTTTATTTCTTTTATTATTTTATTTTTATTTTTAATTTATTGCCCGCCTAACCCTAACCCGCCTTTAGTATTTTTTATAAATAACTTAAGGTGGCAAACATACTGTTCTGTCCCCCTTCCCCACACAGGCAAACACACAACCAGGCACACCTGCCAAGATTTTATTAAGCAATCAAACTAGAAACCCTTGCAGATAAGAGTTTTGGCAGTAAACTGCGAAATGCCTGCCAAGTCAGTTTTCATTCACAGTCAGCAAGAGAGAGTTTCTCCTCAGTCCAGTTCAGTAGCAAAAAGTAATCCACGAAGCAAGAGTTAGCCAAGGTCCAATCCAAATATGCACAAGCCAGATTTCAGGTAACGCGATGTGACTCTCAGGTTTTTAACTTTGACCATCACAAAGCCTGAAGAGCAATCACACCCACTTTTATTCCTTGTGGGGTGTGGTTCAGTGACTCAGCTCAATCTCTGGCCCTCCCACGCCTCTTTCGTTGCTGCGCACGCTTCTCCCTCCGACACTGCCTGGGATCAAGCCAGGATTCATCATCCTCGCTCCCTGTTGTTGTTCCGATATGCTTTCCTCCTGGCATATCCCAGGCTGTTCCTCTTGGCCTTCGGATGGAACCTGAGGCATTGCCAGAGAGGAGGATCCTGGAGAGGGAGGCCTTATCAGTTCCTCTCCATCACCTTCTGAGTCCTCTTCCTCTGTTAGGACAGGCTCGAGAGTCGGGGGTCACAGCACATACCTAATATTCCTTTCTTCTTCTATTTTCACAACAATAACAACCACCGTATGAGATGGGTTGGGCTGAGAGAGAGGACTGGGCCAAATCCACCCAGCCAGCTTTCATGCCTAAGGCAGGACTAGAAATCCCAGTCTCCTGGTGATTGGCTCAAAGTCACCCAGTGGGCTTTTGTGTCTAAGGCAGGACTAGAACTCACCGTCTCTTAGTGATTGGCCCAAAGTCATCCAGCTGGCTTCATGCTTAAGATGGAACTAGAACTCACTGTCTCCTGATGATTGTCTAGAGTCACCCAGTTGGCTTTCATGGCTAAAGTGGGACTAGAATTCATCGTTTCCTGGGGATTGGCCCAAAGTCACCCAGCCAGCTTTCATGCATAAGGCATGACTAGAACTCATCACTCCCGGTTTCTAGCCTGCTGCCTTAACCACTAGTTACCACCATCAAAACCAGCTCAGCTGCTCCTACTGTGCAGCTGGGTGATGAATCCTACAGGAGAGAGATCCCTCCCTCTGCTTTTGATCACTCTTAAGAGCAAATCTGAGAATATTCCAGAAAAACGTGTGTGTTTTATGCACAACATCTTCCAAACAAGAATGTGTGCTTTTATTTACCATGTTTCTATAGCTGTTCCTCTCATGATTGACTCTGGATGGCGTGCAAAGTTAAAGCTATGCAAATAAACTTGACACTCATGTTAGTGTGAGGTTTTACAAGTGGTCCTCAACTTACAACAGTTCATTTAGTGACCGTTCAAAGTTACAACGGCACTGAAAAAGGTGACTTAGGACCCTTTTTCACAATTATAACCATTGCAGCATCCTATGTCAGACTCGTAAATTACAACTTCATTCAAAGTTACTTACAAGTAGTCCTTGATTTATAATCTTGTTTAATGACCATTCAAAGTTACAGCAGCGCTGAAAAAGGTGACTTAGGACCATTTTTCACACTTATGACCACTGCACTATCCCCATGGTCATGTGATTAAAATTCGGACGCTTGGCAGCTGACTTGTATTTATGACACTTGCAGTGTCCCAGGGTCATGTGATCCCCTTTTGTGACCTGACAAGCAGGAAGCCAGATTCTTCCCAATTCTTCTCTTTGTGATAGAGACATATTTTTAGTTATCACCTTTGTCTTATATTGGTTTACTTTAAATCCAGATACCTTACCATATTGACCTAGTATATCCAACATATCTGAAACCGATTCCATAGGTCTAGATAAAGTAACCACCAAGTCATCTGCAAACGCTCTTAATCTGTAATCTTGCTGCCTAATTACAATTCCCTTTAATTTATCAGAATCCCGTATCCTATTCAGCAAGACTTCCAAAGTTAAGATAAACAGTAATGGAGACAATGGACAACCCTTGCCTTGTTCCTTTCTCAATTTTAAAAACATCTGTTAAACCTCCATTGACTATTATTTGTGCTGTTTGTTCTTGGTATATTGCTCTAATTGATTGTATAAAATGTTCTCCAAAATGCATTTTTTCTATTACCTTAAACAAAAATTGCCAATTCAATCGATCAAATGCCTTCTCTGCATCCCAAAAAACAAACGCTGCAGGAACTTGGTTGTTTTTTTCCAAATACTCCAATAGGTTTACCACTTGTCTAACATTATATTTCATTTGTCTCCCTTTTATAAACCCTGGTTGGTCCTTATGAACTGTTTGTTGTATAACTGGCATTAATCTGTTCGCTAATATTTTGGCAAAAATTTTATAATCAGTATTCAAAAGTGATATTGGCCTAAAGTTTTCAGGTTTAGTGCAATTTTGTTTATTTTCTTTCTTTTTTTTATTTTTTTTTATTAAAAAGTTTTACAAACAAAATTTCCAAACATTTTCTTCCCCTCCCACCCCCAAACCCCCCCCTTCCAACCCCCCTCCCTCTTCATATTTTTAGTAAACACACATTTTTTTTAAATTCCCCCCCCCGGGGCTGCTCTTTTTACCCCTTCCCTTTACTCCAACCTTTCTTCCATTACTCCCCCTCCCTTCCTTCCTTCCTTCCTGCTTCCCTCCTCCTCTCTTCTTTCCTACTTCCCCTTCTCCGCCCCCACTCCTCTCCTCTTCCCGCCTTCTAACCTTCTCCTCCACTGCTCTTTCCCCTTCCTCTTCTTCCTCTCCTTTTCCTTTCTTACTCTCCTTTCCACCCTCTCTGCTCCTTCCCTTCTCTCCAGTTGTTACCCTTTTCAATACGATCTAAAGTGGTATTCGAGCAGCCCCGATTTCCTAATTATATTTACATTTATATAACATCTTTTCCCCAACCCTTCCAACCCACCCCTCCCCACCCTAGACCTCCCAAAGCAGAAACAGGGTATTGCAATAACAAACATATACTAAAATATGCTAACATACTGTAAGATTCAAAATTTCCCATAGCTCCTTTAACTCCCCTTATTCAAATTCATCAACCTCCCTAGAAATATTACCAACATTAAAGAAAGAAATAAAAAGCGCAAGAAAAACAGAAACAAAAACCTAAACGAATATCCTTCCCAAATTCTCCAACACTATTCATTTTCAACATCTATAATAAAACTAAAGTTATTATCCATCCTTTTACTTATTAAAATTATACATTTTAAAAAGACAAAACCCTAAGCTTTTTATCTCGTATAACTTTTAAAATCCTCAATAAAACTTCTAAGATCATTTCTGCAAGTATAAATTCAAAGCTTTCCCAAGGATATCCTTCATTTAATCTTTGTATACAGAATATCCTTACTTTAATATAACCTTTAAAACCCTTCACAGCTTCTCCAACAATATTCGATTTCAGCACTTCTATAGTAAAACTAAAATTATTATCCATCCTTTTTTACCTGTTAAAATTAAACATTTTAAAAACCTTTCCGGAGGGTACCTTCAAGTTTTAATTTAGTCATTATAGTACCATCATATCATTAAAAAAGAAAAAATATCATTTTTACATATAAAATATCCTTGCTTTAAAGTAACCTTTAAGACTGCCAATTTAATCAAACTTTTTCTTCTTTTTCTTATGTTTTTTCCAATCCTTCTTTTCCCATAGTTCTTTCAAAGTCCCTTCTGCCCCTCCTTTTCTTTTTGAAAGTTTCTTAACCTTGATCTGAGGTTGATGTATCATGAAAACTCGCTTCGTTTTTGTGATCTTTTTCTTTGGCTTGAACTTAAAACCTCCATTTCGTCCTTTCTTACTTGTATAATCCAGCAGATCATTCCTTTGTTTGTCAAACCACAAGTTAATGCCAAATAGTTCATCCGCTTGTGATGACTGATCCAACTCCAGCTCTTCTGTAGACAGAGTTGAAATGTCTGCCAGAGCCTCCATTTCGATCATATCCTCCTGCATTCCGGTCCCGCCAGCTTGCGATTCACTCTCCAAACTCCTCTGTTTAATTTCTTCTTGTTTTACAACCAACACTTCATTATTAACCTTTTTTTGAGACCTTCTTTCAATTAAAGCCGAAATGTTAAGGGTAAAAGAGTCTAAAAATTCTTGAAAAACTTTTGCAATTACAGTTTGGATATTTTCTAAATCACCAAGTAATAATCCTGCAGATCTAACATCAGCCATTGTTTCAACTTTTACTTATTCAACTGTCAAACAAAATCCATATATTCACCACTCTGTACAAAATTCTAATTTGTTTAAAGTCAATAACAATTCTTCTCCATTCCACATCCACTCTAAAATGTTTTCCAGTAGCTCTTTGTCTGTTACAAATGTAACAAGCGCTGACAATCACTTTCACTAGTTAGCTTTATTCCACGCCCTCAGGCGCCATTTTTTTTTTGCATTTCAAACGGAGTTAAAGATTTTTCCTGTCTTCATTACCCTTCTCCTGCTCTGCTCAGCCAGCTCCTGAGTTCCACGTTAAAAATAATTCTTAAAGTTGTTTTACCCATAAGATGATTTAAATTTAAGTTGCTGGTGTGGTCGTGGCATCTTGCTCTGCTTCAGCAGAGTCGTTCTGGGTCTGGAGCTGCTTGGCTGGTTTCTGGGGAGTTCCCACACTTCGCACCCCAGAGTTTTCTCTGGGGGGCTTTGGGGAACTCTACCCCCACCAGCCTGCTCTTCACTCTCCCCTTTGCCCGGGGAGAGCCTTTTCAAGCCTCCCGACAGCGCTTGCCTGCTGTTCGGGGGCTTTTACAGAGCCAGGAAACGGGCGCCCATTTTCAGGCGTCTTCAATGATCCACGGAGCCACAGGAAGTCAGGTTTAGTGCAATTTTGGTCTTCCTTTGGGATCAGTGATACAAAAGCTGTTCTCCAAGAAGGTGGAACTCCTCCACCTACTTGGATTTTACAGAATAAAGCTCTAAGCGGTTCTACCATTTCAGACTGTAAATTCTTGTAGTAAACAGCTGTTAATCCATCTGTTCCCGGAGATTTACCTGTTTTTAACTGTTTAATTGCTTCAATAATCTCTTTGGAAGTTATTGGCTGGTTCAGCCCCTCCCTCTGTTCTAGAGTTAATTCAGGAATCCTCTCTTTAAATATCTATCTATATCTATACCTTGAATTGAATCACTACCGTATAACTTTGTATAAAACTCTAAAAAAGCTTTTTTAATCATACCCTGTTGATAAACTTCCTTACCTCTAAATTCTATCTTATAAATAATTTGTGATTTTTGTTTTTTCCTCAACTGATAGGCCAGCCATCTACCTGGTTTATTAGCATTACAAAATGTATTATGTTTAGCATATTGTAAACTAGTTGCCACTTGGTCGGCCATAAGCATATTAAATTGCTCTCGTAATATATTTGTTGTTTCTTTTATTTTGTTGTCTCCTGGGTTAATTATAAGTAACTGTTCTTTTTTTTAATTTCCTCCTCAATCACTTTCCACTGCTTTTGTTGTTTTAATCTATATTTGTTATTCATATATATTAAGGTTCCCCTCATATAGGCCTTACTTGCGTCCCATACCATTTCCATAGAAGTACCCCTATGCATATTATTAGCAAAAAAACTCTTTCATTTGTTTTTTAAGCTCCTTAACATTTTCTTCATATCTAAATAAATTTTCATTTAACCTCCAAGACCTCCTTTCTCCCCTTTCCTGTTCCATTTCCACCCAAACCGGACTATGATAGGATAAAGTTCTTGGACATATCTTCGCCTTCTTCACCCTGGAAAAAAAATCATTTGTAATTAGTATAAAGTCAATCCTGGAAAAGGATTGGTGTCTATCAGAGAAAAAGGTAAAGTCCCTTTCCTCATCATTCCGAACTCTCCAAATATCTCTCAATTCCATATCTTCCATCAAATCAAAAAACGACTTGGGTAATTTTGCACGTGTTGAGGTCTTTGACAGACTTTTTTTATCCTTTAATGTATCTATTACTCCATTCCAGTCACCCATTAGCATATAAGATTTATAGTCCCATTGTATTATTTTGGTATGCAAAAATTTATAAAATTTATCTTGTTGATTAGGTGCATATACTCCAATTAAAAGCATTTTTCCATTTTGAGTCAATAGTTCAATTGCAATATATCTTCCTTGAACATCTGCCTCAATTAAGTTAGCTGATAGTCCCTTCTTTACATATATAACTAAGCCATTTTTCTTCTCTGAGGTTGATGCCACGAAATGTGTACCCAATCTTGAATTTATCAAATATTTTTGGTCTGATAATCTAATATGTGTTTCTTGCAAACAAATAACATCATTCTTAAATTGTTTCAAATAGTGAAATACTTTCCTTCTTTTTTGTGGTGAATTTAAGCCATTGACATTCCAGGAAAGAAATTTAGTTGCCATCTTTGGCCCCTCGAAGCTTCATGAGCATGCGCTGAATATCCTCTTCCATCGTAGTCTTCAGCCTTGCCCCTCCCACAGCTTCTGTTTTACGAACTTCTTGAGGTGAAACTTGAGATTGTTCTTTAAGTTGTTGTACTTTGCGTTTATAAGTTGCTCGTGTCACTCGTTGTTCTCCTGGCTCCTCTGGCTTCTTGGATAATTCAGAAGTTGGGGGTGGGCCCCCAGTTTGCAGTAACTCTTCTTGCAAAGTAGTTACTCCAGCTGCAACTTCAGCATAGGTTTGTATCTGCTTTCCATCTTTCTCTTGCTGTATCATCTCCTTTTTCTTTCTACACCCCCCCCCCCCCCCCGGTGAGGGTGGGTATCCAGCTTTCAAAACATTAACATAGAATTCTTTTGCTTTCCAAACTGTGTTTAAACGAAGTCTTTCTCCACCATAATTTACTGTTAGACCAGTTGGAACATCCCATCTATACTGAATTTGTTGATTTCTCAATTCATTTACCAAAAATCCAAATTCCTTTCTTCCCCTTAACATTTTGGGAGGGATCTCTTTCAAAATCATTAATTCTTGTCCATCCACTTGAACTTTATTCTTGTAAGAAGCTTGTAAAATATCATTTCTGATTCTCCTGGTTGTGAAGTAGATCACCACATCTCTTGGTAACTGCCTTTGTCTTGCCACCCAGGAATTAACCCTGTAGATTTTATCAATTTGAATTACTACATCTTCTGGCCTGTCATTAATAATCACTGCCATAGCTCCAGCACAGATATCTCTTAAATTTTCACGGCTATTTTCTTTTAGCCCTCTCAATCTCAAGGCAAATTCCATAGATCTATATTGCAGCATAACCATCTCATCGTCCACCTTTTCTGTTTCGGTTAAAATTTCGCCCACTTTATCCTCCAGATTCAAATTAGATTCATTGATTTCTTCTACTCTCTCCCCCAGCTTAACAAGGTGTTTTGCCAGTCCTGAAACTGCTAGAACAATGTCATCTCTTATTTCATTATGTTTAACTTCCACAACATCTTTAATTGCTTTTATATCTTCAGCAAATTCTTTAAGCTTCCCTTCCATAATTACTGTTTGGTCATTCATGGCTGCAGTTTGATTGATCATGGCTTCTTTTATAAAATCTTTAAGTTCTTTTATAGAAGCCTCCTGATTCTGTGACTCCACCGGAAGCTGTACTTTCTGTGTCACTACTGGAGAGCTTCCTCCACTTTTGGGGACTACTGTCTTAACTTGCTTAGAAGCCATCTTATTTTAAAAAACTTTTTCCCTTTTTAACAGCCTCAAAATCTCTTAAGCACTCTTCAGAAATAATTTGTGTATAGCTTATGATTTATCAAACAAAATAGTCCTTCCTCCACTCCACCAAACTCACAGTCCAGCAGTAGCAGCTTTTAATCCACTCTCAGAGCACAGATCTTAACAAGCACTTTCGTTTCTAACTTTCACTTCCACGCCCACAGTAAAGGCGCCATCTTCCAGCCTCCCGCTCAGAACAGTTCAATTGGAAACAATGTAAATTCAGAGTTAACTGTTGTTACTTGCAAATGCTTGTTCTCCTGCTTCCGCTCTGTCTGCTCTTGGGATCAATCAGTTTCTATTTTGAAAGCAGAGTTGGTCGCGACGTCTGGCTCTGTTTAAAACAGAGTTGTCCCGGATCCGGAGCTTTGGTGGGCTAAGCGGGGAGCTCTCACCTTCCAAGTCCCTGGAGTTATTCCAGGGGCTTCCAGGGAGCTCTACCCCCACCCACCAGCTCACCTCTCCTTCTTCTCCCGAAGGTGAGGTTTTCGAGCCGTCAGACAGCTGATTAGCGCTGTCAAGACGGCTTAACGTGATCACGGGGCTGGCGGTCCACGGAGACCGTCCACAACGTCGGCGGTGCCAACCGGAAGTCTCAGGACCATTTTTCACACTTATGACCACTGCACTATCCCCATGGTCACGTGATTAAAATTTGGACGCTTGGCAGCTGACTTGTATTTATGACACTTGCAGTGTCCCAGGGTCATGTGATCCCCTTTTGTGACCTGACAAGCAGGAAGCCAGATTTACTTAATAACCATGTTGCTAACTTAACAACTGCAGTGATTCCCTTTACAACTCTGATAAGCAAGGTGGTAAATTGGGGCAAAACTTGCTTAACAATAGTCTCACCTAGCAATGGAAATATTGGACTGAATTGTGGTCATAAGTTGAGGACTCCCTGTAGTTCGCCTGTCCTGTCCCTTCAGGAGAATCTATTTTTTAAGATCCGAGATTTCCTATTGTCTCTTCTGTTTTCCCCGCCAGATGTCTCAGTTTATTGTGCAATGCCTGAACCCTTATCGCAAACCCGATTGCAAAGTGGGGCGGATCACCACAACGGAAGACTTCAAGCATCTTGCACGCAAGGTGAGCTGCCTTCCATTCATGCACCGGTTAAACCATACAACTGTCCTAAAAGTGCTCAGGGTCAGAAGTGAGGTTCAAAGCCTCTGCAGACAAGCAGGCCTGATGGTCCCCATGTGATGTGACATTGATGGCAACTTGGCAAAGGGAGTGAAATTCGCAAGCTTTGGTTTGGTTTGGTTTGGTTTGGTTTGGTTTGGTTTGGTTTGGTTTGGTTTGGTTTGGTTTGGTTTGGTTTGGTTTGGTTTGGTTTGGTTTGGTTTCTTTCTTTCTTTTTCTTTCTTTCTTTCTTTCTTTTCTTTCTTTCTTTCTTTCTTTCTTTTTCTTTCTCTCCTTCCTTCCCTCCTTCCTTCCTTCCCACCTTCTTCCCTTCCTTATTCTTCCTTCCTCTCTCTCTCTTGCTTTCTTTCTCTTTCTTTTCCTTCTTTCTTTTCTTCCTTCTGAGGTTTGTAAAAGCCTCTTGTTGTAATGAGCCTCCAAGCAGAAGCTTAGAGACTCATCTCAGTGGCTTGGCTGCCAGGAAGATGCATCTGCCCCACTATGCTCAGAGGGCAACTTGAGGTCTTCTGGCAAAATTAAGAGGACTTAATTAAGATAATCCCTAGCATGAAAGGGAACCAAGGCTCTGCAGACAGACTGATCTGAAGAATAGTTGCTTGAGGCTGGATTTTGATTTATTTTTAGTCATTTGGTGAACCCGAAAAGAGGGAGGGAGGGAGGGAGGGAGGGAGAGGTAACAATAGAAATAATAGAAATTGAAATGGGGAGGAAGGGAGGAGAAAAAGCAATATAATAGAAAAGAAGGAGAAAAAGAAGGAAGGGCAGAAAGAAAAGGAAATGAGAAGAAAGGACAGAAATAGCTGTAGAAATAATAGAAATTGAAATAAAAAAGGAAGGTGAGAGAGAAACAAAGAGAAAGAGAAGGAAGGATGGAAGGAATCCTTTTCCTTCTCTCCACAAACCCGCCCTCCCTTCTAGCACTGATGTTGTTACCTAGTTGGGTCATGAAACGTCTGCAAGAAAACCACCAAGATCAGCACCAAGGACTCCATAGTCCTTTTCTTCTTCCTCCTCCTCTTCCTCTCCTCAAATCCCACTCCCTTCTAGCACTGATGAAATTCCCTAGCTGGGTCATGAAACGTCTGCAAGGAAACCACCAAGCTCAGAGGCCACCAAGGTCCCTACAATTCACCCCTCAACTACAAATATTCTATGAGTCTCTTCTCTTTCCCTTCCCTTCCTCTCGCAGCTCACCCACGGCGTGATGAACAAGGAACTCAAATACTGCAAGACACCTGAAGACCTGGAATGCAATGAGAATGTCAAACACAAAACGAAGGAATACATCAAGAAATACATGCAGAAATTTGGCACCGTGTACAAACCCAAGGAGGACACTGACATGGAGTAGCCACTGCAGCATATATATATAAAATGTTCTTAGGGCCTTGAGTCTGCTTTTCCTGTGCAGGGTTCACACTGTTGTGGGTCTAAATACACAAACCACAGATCAGGCCATACAACCATCTCCTTTTCAAGCTGAATTTGGAGGCTGGTGTGGCAGAACCAGAGGTGTGCAAAAATGTGGTTGCACAACCCCACCTGCTTACAACCACCCCACTTTGCAAGCAGACCACAAAATTGCCCATCTGACCATGCTTCCCATGTGCAACACAATGTGCGAGTCCATCTCCACACTGAGATCTGTATATTTTAACCTCTATGTGAATATATTGAGTTTATTTTTTTCCCTCTTTCGTTTGGCCTGGCCTCTTTTTTCAGCCCAACACCTGTTGATATCATAGGAACACTTTGTAAGAATAGTTTTGGAAAAAAAGAAAAACACAAAAAAAGAGGAGGTTTTTTTTTCTTCAATTTTTGTTTCCTTTTTGGGGGAGGTTTTCTTGTTGTTCTCTGCAAGGTTTCATCTGTTATCATGTAAATATTTGCAAAACAGGCCGGCTCAGGGTTTCAGGCAGGCCATGCACTCTGTTGATAAGATTGATTTTACTGCTTTAAAATCATATTACTTTCTCCAGTTTTTATGGAAGTTTCTATGTAAAAGGAAAAAAATTAAAAATGAAAGAAAATGGCAATGAACAAACAGAAAAAATGGATCCCATCCCCCCCCCCCCCCCGAAGTTGAGTTACCTTGAGGTAAGATGGGCAGCCTATAATTTTTATAAATAAAATAAAAAATAAATAAGTTGGAACAAAAGTAGGGAAAGAAAAGGTTCTACAGGTAGTGTTCAACTTGTGACCAATCACTTAGCAACCATTCAAAGTAACAATGGATTACCTGGAGGGTACCTGCCACCTGGATTTGAATTTACAACAGTCAAGTGAACACATGTCAGGCACTCAGCAACTGACCTGCATTTATGGCCGGTTTGCAGTGCCTTCCACTCACACGAAACAATGGTTTTGCCAAATCTGGCATTTGCTTCCATTTTTTAGCCAAAACCGCCCTGTTTCAAACCATGGGTTTGTTTAATGTCTGCCGTAAAAGTTGTAAAATAGAGTCGGTCACGTGTATGACCCAATTGACAATAGTTACAAGTCACAACTTAAAACTGTGATGGGCAAGCTCCATTATGTCGTAAGTTGAGGACTCTCTGTAGTTAAGTCTGCATGTCTTGAAAATGACCTTTGAGCCTTCAACGTGGATGGAGTTATGTGTAATTACAGGTAGTCCTCCACTTATGACCACAATTGAGCCCAAAATTTCTGCTAAGCGAGACAGCTTTTAAATGAGCTTGGCCCCATTTTACGACCTTTCTTGCCACGGTTGTTAAGTGAATCATTACAGTTAAGTTAGCAACACGGTTGTTAAGTGAATCTGGCTTCCCCATTGACTTTGCTTGTCAGAAAGTCGCAAAAGGAGATCACATGACCCCCGGGACACCTCAACTGTCATAAATAAAAGTTAGTTGCCAAGTGTCTGAATTTTGATCATGTGATCATAGGGATGCTGCAATGGTCGTAAGTGTGAAAAATGGTCCTAAGTCCTGGGGTCATGTGATCCCCTTTTGTGACCTCTCTGACAAGCAAAGACAATGGGGAAGCCAGATTCACTTAACAACTCTGATACTGTTAACAGGTGCAGTAGTTCACTTAACAACTATGGCAAGAAAGGTTGTAAAATTGGGCAAAACTCCCTTTTAACAACTGTCACGTTTAGCGATGGAACTTTTGGGCTCCCTTGTGGTTGTAAGTGAAAGACTACCTGTATTTCTCCAGCAGATGGGCTGGCTGGCATGCAATGCCCAGTGTGGCCTGCAGGTGGCAGAGTTGCTTTGTCTTGAATGGAATAGAATAGAATTCTTTATTGGCCAAGTGTGATTGGACACACAAAGAATTTGTCTTGGTGCATACGCTCTCAGAGTACATAAAAGAAGAGATACATTCGTCAAGAATCATAAGATACAACACTTAATGATAGTCATAGGGAAACAGTCAATATAAATCTTAACGATACCAGCAACAAGGTTACAGTCATACAGTCATAAGTGGGAGGAGATGGGCAGTGGTGGGTTTCAACATTTTTTACTACCGGTTCTGTGTGCGTGGCTTGGTGGGTGTGGCATGGCAGGGGAAGGATACTGCAAAACCCTTATTTACTCCCTATCAGTTGGAACTTGGGAGGCAGAGAATAGATGGGGGCGGGGCCAGTCAGAATTTTTACTACTGGTTCTCCGAACTACTCAAAATTTCCGCTACCGGTTCTCCAGAACTGGTCAGAACCTGCTGAAACCCACCTCTGGAGATGGGTGATAGGAATGAAGCTCTTGCCAAGGAAAGACTGCCAAACGGCTGGCTTTCTCCAACATGGTGTCCTTCAGGTACTCGGACTGTCCTTCCCAGAATTCCCAGCTGATTACCTACCTGGGAAGGGGAGGGGGCTTCTCCCCCTTTGTTTTTCATCTTTTTCTGCTTTCCTTCCTTCTTTCTCCTTCCTTGTCTTTTTCTCATCTCCGTTTTTCTTTCTTTTTTCTCTTTCTGCTGTCCTTCCTTCCTTTCCTTCCCCCACCCATACTTCCCTTCTTTTCCCCTTTCCCTTCCTTCCTTCACTCAATCTTTCCTTCCTTTTTCTCCTTCAATCCATTTTTTCTTTTTCTTTCTTTTCCTGCTTTCCTTCCTTTTTCTTTGTCCATCCTTCCTTCCTCTTTTTCTTTCTCTTCTCCCTTTTTCTTTTCCAGCTCTCCTTCCTTCTTCTTTCTCCTTTCTTCCTCCCTCCCTCCCTCCAACCAGGTGTGTTCATTTTGATAAGGCCACACTTCTGCAACCTTCCTGAAACACACCCCACTGCCTGGCTGTTCCTGAGAACTGACCTCCAACGAATGGATGAAAGCTGAGAAGTCCTACCTAGATGGACCCTCCAACTCCATCTCTGCTCCTGAACTTCATTTTAAGACTTTCTGCTACGCAACAAAAGAGAAACAGAAGCTCTCAAACTTGTCCTTTGCAGAAATTGCTATTCCGACCCTCCCTTAAAAGATTCTGGCGCTTTCTGGAGAGCTCGGGATTCTGGGAGAATCTGGTCAGATGCAGCATAATTAATTTTGAAGACACTAAAATTTGCTTTCAATTCTCCCTGCTGCCCAAATGATGTCCTTATAATGAGATTCATTCTTTTTCTTTGGAAACCTTGGATGAACAGAGGGATATTTATTGCCTCTGGCCTCTCATATACTCAATTAAGAACAATTAAAACTTTAACAATAAGATTGTGGAAACAACTAGTTTGTATATATACAAAGTTTCTCTTCCGTGAGGGACATCAGCAAAGCTCCATGCTTATTTACAGAAGGGAAGTTAATTTCGTTACAAAAAAAATCAGCATTTTTCTTTTTTGACAGTCCTCCACTTATGACTGGTCACTTAACAACCATTGAAAGTTATGACAGACTCAGAAGTTATGACTTCATTCAAAGTTACTTACAGGTAGTCCTCAACTTACAACAGTTCATTTAGTGACCAAAGTTACAACGGCACTGAAAAAAGTGATGTATGACCACTTTTCACATGACTGTTGCAGCATCCCCACATTCATATGTTCAAAATTTTGACATTTGGCAACTGGTTCATATTTATGACAGTTGCACCGTCTCAGGGTCATGTGATCCCCTTTTGTGACCTGACAAGCAAAGCTAATGGGGAAGCCAGATTCACTTAACAACCATGTGAGTAAATTAACAACCGCAGTGATTCACATAACAGTGGTGAAAAAGGTGGTAAAATGGGTCAAAACACACTTAACAAATTTCTCACTTAGCAACAGAGATTTTGGGCAAAGTTGTGGTTATAAGTTGAGGACTACCTGTATTTTACTTATTTATTAGATTTGTGTGCATCCCATCTCATCTTGAGGCAACTGCTATCCTCAAAGTTACAACTGCCATAGGACAACGACCCAGGTCATGTGATTGCATTTCAGGTATTTGCAACTGTCACATGACCAATTACAGTGTCCCATGGTTACGTGGTTGCATTTTGCAACAATTTTTGCAGTTTTCCCAGCAAAAAACACCCAATGGATAAAATGGGTTTATACTTAAAACCAGGTGGCTGGCTTAAGGACCACAGTGACTCACTTAACAACAGTTGTAAAATTGAGTGGGAGCTGAAATCCACTCATTGTGGCCAAGGCTGAGAAACAGTGTTTCTTTCCATTTCTTCCTCCTTCCCCTTTTCCGCTTTCTCCTTTCTTTCTTTCCTTTTTCTCCTTTCTTTTTTTCTTTGTTCCCTCCTTTTTCTTCTCCTTCCTTCTTTCTCTCCTTCCTTCTCTGTCCTTCCTTCCCATTTTCCTCCTTTTCATTCATTCCTTTCTTTCCATCTCTTCTGTTTTCTCCTTCCTTTCTTTTCCTTTCCTCTTATTCTCCTTTCCTTTCCTGTTACTTACTTCCTTCTCTCCTTTCCGCCCGCCCGCCCATTTCATTTCTTTTTCCCTTGAAGGATGGGTTGGACCATAGCAGCCTGATCAATATCCGAACAGGGAGGGCAAAAAGTCAAATCTACACTCATGTACCTGCAGTAAAAACTTCTCCACCATGAGGACTAGCAACTCAGATGTGGAAGTTCCTGCAGAATACAACCGGGGAGGGTTCCCCTAATTTTTGGGAGGGGGGGTCTGTTGAGCATCTTACCCTTGTTCAGCGGGTGCTGCTCTTGCAGGCTGTGTCATGGAAGACCCTGCTGACTCCGTGAAGTTTCTCGCCTTTGGGGGACGACGCCAACTCCTCCATCCGGGCTTTGCCGAGCTGGTGCTTCTGCTTGCATGTTGTCCAGCTGCACCAGAGCAGGAAGAGCTAGTTGTTTGGGGACCTGACCCAAGATCCCCTCTCTATTTCCCCTTTCAAGCAAGCTAGCCCTGGCCAGCATCCCCTCCCTCCAAATCATAGCCAGGTCTTGCAGCTGGTGGTTTTAGAAATTTTTAGAATTTTTAGAAAATTTCAACTGGGAGGCTGCTTTTGTTTGCCGTCTCTTAAAAGCACTGCAAAAAAGAGAGCCTCTCCTGCTGGCATCTCCAGACAGATGGCCCAATGGATGGAGAACAGGAATGTAGCAGAAGACGGATGAGTGGGGAGGAAGTGATGGGGGGGCATTGAGGGGGGTTATGAAAGCTCTGCAGGGAGGGTGAAGAAAACCACAAGTTGGAAAGCAGTTATCTGGGTGAGAATCTATGGCTAAATACAGATAGTCCTTGACTTACGAACACAATTCAACCCAAAATTTCCATTGCTAAGCGAGACAATTGTTAAGTGAGTTTTGCCCGATTTTATGACCTTTTTTGCCACCTGTCAGGGTTCCAAATAATACAGCCATTTCAAAACAGAACTCCAAGGCAGGTTGATTCCTCAAAGAACAGTTTTAATTGGAGATATCTTGGCACAAACTTCTGGAAAGCCAGTTCTGAATGTTCCCGCGCTTTCCACAGTGTAAAAAGAAAAAGTTTCCTGTTTTCTCAAAACAATAAATCACATTGTCCAATCGATACTAGCTGGTTGCCTGGTTATGTCCCTGCTCCTCCTCCGGCCAGCTGGCTGTTGGAATGTCTCTGACTCACCAGAGAGCTATTCTGTTTTGTCTACAAAACCCCCTCTATCACTACCTCCCTTCAACTCCAAGCTGTGTCAGCCTGAAACCCTGAAAAAAGAAATGCCTGTAGACAGGTTGACTTCAGGCTTGACAGGCTGCCTCACACTCAGTTGAAGGAACCTTCCTGCAAAAGAGAGTACAGTGAGGTTAGTTGAGCACTCCTAACCTCCTCTCCCTCCCCCAGGCAGACCCTTTGGCTTTTGAGGGTACTTATCATGGAATTGTTTCACCAGTCTATCTGCTTGCACAGTCCAACTCTTCACCCAGATGGCTTCAGCAAGAGGGTAGCCCTTCCAGTGCACTGGATATTGCAACTGACCCCTATGTAATCTAGAGTCCAAAATCATCTCTTATCTCGTAATGCGTCTGACCTTCAATTACAAGCGGCTTGGGTGGTGCCCGGTCTACTGGTCTGACTTGACAGCCCACGGCAGGTTTTAACAGACTGCTGTTGTAAATGGGATGTACTTTCCCTAGCAATCGGGGGAGTCTAAGTTGCACAGTAATTGGGTTAATTACTTTCACTATGGGAAAAGGCCCTACAAACTTCGAACCGAGCCTCTTAGAGGCTAGTTTTAACTTTAGGTACTTTGTGGACAAGTAGACCTTATCCCCCACCTTAAACTGCAGTTGGAGAGAACTGCATTTGTTGGCTTGGGTTTTATATGCTTTTGCCACCTCCCATAGGGCTTACTTGGTATTTTCCCATGCTTTCTTCAGTGATTCCATACACTCTACTAGCAACATGGAGGAGGGTGGTTCCCTGGGGAGCTTGGGCATGGGGACAAACTCCAGGCCACTGGTGACCTGAAATGGGGTCAGTCCAGTGGTGGGATTCAGCTGGTTTGCACCGGTTCACCCGAACCAGTAGCTAACCACGCCCGGCCACGCCCCTTGCCCCTCCCAGCCAGTCGCCTCGGATGAGGCTGATATGTAATGCCTTTTCTCTTGCCGCACGGCCCTCCCAATCAGCAGAGGCTCCCTAAATGAGAAAGCCGGCCGGGGTCAGTCCTAGCTTTGCTATCCATCGCAGCTGGAATCTCAAATAAAGCCGAGAATGAATGCTTGTGTTGCAGCCAATCTGGGCGCTAGCTAGGCAGGTGGCCTGCAAACTCCGTGGTCTTCCGAGGAGCCCGGCTGAGGCACTGAGGCACCAGGACTCCTGATGATGGGATGGGGTCTTTTGGGCACTTAGTTTGGCTACCTATTAGCTCCAGCCCCACCCTCCACCTCAGCAAGTGGCGGGCAAAAGTTTGGCCGGGCTCCTCGAGAGACAGAGTTTGCAGGAGGCCAATCTAGGGGCTGGTTGTAGCACAAATGTTCATTCTCGGCTTTGAGATTCCTAGCTGCAATGGGCAGCAAAGCTAGGTTCGTCCCTCTGATCCAGCAGCTGGAAAAGGGGGTGGAGAGAAACAGTCCCATTGCCAAGGTACGCGTGGGATGTGTCACATATAAATGCCTAACTCACACACCACCCCCTGCCTGGTACTGCAAGGGTTAACACCCTCACCTTTACCACAACTACTCCTTACCTTTAGCCACACCTCCTTGGTACTTAAGGGGCATACACGAGGAACTGGGCAGTTCTACAGCTCCATCTGTAAGAGAGCAGAGTTGGCTAAATAAATATGATTGAAACATACCATTGACTCTGAGTACTTCTTGGGCTAGATCCTCGTATCTCAACAGGATGGAGTGGGGAAGAAATGCAAACTTCAGCCTCCTGGTGCAGGCTTTGGCAAAGGCTGGAGGGAAGGGCCTCTGAGTACTTCTTGGGCTAGATGGTAGCAGAGGATGGTTATTAGCCCAGATACTCCTAGGTATGTCTGAACACATCAAGCTGCAAGAAATCAAGGGGAGAGGAATCACACGAGCCTTTGCGAAGAAGATGGCAGCTCAATTATCGCCCGCAAGCAGCACCCTAAAGGAAACCCCGGCTAAAGACAAACATGGTCCCGAACCAAGCACTCCAGCCGAAATCGAGAAGAGAAGAACTGAAGAATAAACCTACACAGAGGCCACCTCGAGCAAGGAAGATGACCTCAGAAGAAACCTACTAAAGATGATAGAGTCTACTCCGACCGACCAGGATCTCGTCGCGAAACTCCAAAGCCTAATCAAGGACTGTGGAGCAGTGACCGGAGAAGATGAAACAACTGAACCAAGCGAGCAGTGACCCAGTAAGAGACTCTCCGACTTACCCCATTCCCACCGAGGAGTCCGAAACAGATTTCGCGCCCTTTTTTGTGGTGGCCATTTTGGACAGTGATGTCACTAGAGATGGCCAACCAATCACCGATGGGGACCAAAAATTCAAACACACAGGCGGGAAACGAGGCCTACTTGCGAGTAGATGGGACGGACACAACCAACAATGGGGAACAACGTGACGACGACCCCAAAGAATCGCCCAACGAACAAGACATCAATAGGGCCATACGGACATTAACCGCAGCCTTCGGCCCAAAACTAAAAATACCCAATCTATGCCCGGACACCCCAGAGATGCCCGGGGCAACTAACATCGTGCAAAGAACCACAGCCGGAGCATACCCGAGGGACGCAACCACCACTACGAGGGCCCCGATCCCAACACAATACACTTGGGCCCATCCTATACCGCAAACGATGCCTGCGCCAGATCCCAGAAAACAAACCGGACACTCACTGACCCGGCAGACACCGGCGAGCCATCTGGAAGACCTCGACCTGGGCCCAGTCAACAGACCGAATGCCGGACCAGGTCTCCCGGATCTTCGCCCTACAACCGCGGGCCTCCCGAACCACACAAGGATCCAGAGGGACAGCCAGACGACTCAGGTGACGACCCAAGCTTTTTCCAACCTCCAAAGGACTCCCAAGACAGAACCGACACTTCATCCAAATGAGTGGGGCCTTCACCCAGGAGCTACGGCAGCGAGCTCCTTCCCCGGCGACTGCAGAGCGAAAATGATCTTCGAGCATGCGCAGAACCAACCACCTAGTAAAGGAGAAAGAAACATAGAAGCATGCCTGTTTAGACTACCAGCCAGCATACCAGTGCCATATTGCGAGTTCCCTTACATCCTAAACCATGGACAGCACTCACCTGTAAGTAGTCTATCACACAACACTGGGACTTTACCAATAGACTTTCCAAAACTAAAATTGGATGGGACAAACCTCTTAGAATGGAACCAACAGCTCCAGGTCATTTTCTTAAAGGAGAATATATTATTTTTAATTACTGACCCCCCCGAAAAACCTTGGTCCTTTGAAATAGACTGCTTACACCATAGAGCATTTTATCTATTGATAGCCAGCATATCACCCTGCATATACCCCAGCATTAGTCATTACCTGACTGTGCCAGAATTGATACAAAATCTGTTTAGCCTGTTTTATAGCAAGAGTAGGGCAACCACCACTAGGATTTCTAGGGAATTCCACTCTGCCAGACTTAAAGCATCTATGAGTGAACATTTACTCACACTCAGTGCCACTAGGGCTGAATTACTGCAGAGGGGGGAAATCATAACTGAAGAGAGCATGAAAAGCATAATTATCAACTCTTTGGACCCAAGCTGGGACAATTTTGTATCGCAACTAGACAGTCTCAGCATAGAACACCTATCTATTGAAAACCTCACAAATAGACTAATAGCTGAGGACAACTTAAGAAAAGATCTCTCACTGTCCCGCAGGGATCACAGAACAGACAGGAGGATAGGTTCCA